>ML794532.1:52880-71558 GCA_009831015.1 Picea engelmannii
TGATCAAGGAAACTCATTTTATTCCCATAAGGTCTATCTTTAAAGCCATAGACGTTGCCAATATTTTCATGAAAGTGATATTCAAGTTTCACGGTTTTCCCAAAACCATAATCTCAGACAAAGATACCAAATTCACCTTATATTTCTAGCGAAGCTTTTTTACGGGTTTAGAGACTCAGTTGGCATTTAGTACATCCTACCATCCTCAAATCGATGGTCAGACCGAAAGGGTGAATATAGTACTAGAGTATATATTGCGAATGCCTGTTATGCATAAACCCAAGCAATGAGAAGAATTTCTACATGTTGATAGTCTAATATGACCATGTTCAACATGAAGGAGTTTGCTTGATCATGATCCCAATTAGATCCATATCTGTTGTAAATGGCGATTCCAACTGGTTAAGGTTCAATTACCTAAAACTATCTAATCTATTAAATTCAAAATATATACACTTTCTAATCAATTGAAGAGTGTTTTACCTTTTATTAGATGAAAACCTAACCTATATATATATATACAGATTTTAAACTACATAAAAAAGAGAAATTAATTATAGTTGACATAAAAGTTACCTCTATGAAAGAGGATTTTCTTTTCTTTTATAAAGTGAAAAGTATGTATAATGAAAGTAAAAGAAATTAACTAAATTAGAATAAAGCTAAAAAGAAAAATCTGATAATCGGGCCCAAATTCAAATAATATATGAATCTAAGTAAAATAAACAATGTTCTAAAGATATAGATCTTCAAAACAAATGTTTAATTATATCAACTGAAAATGAATCACTAAACCTATTTAAATAATTAACACAGGTTTATAATCCCGACAGTAACTTATATACACATTAATCACTGAAATAATGTGTCAAATAAAAAATGAAATTGATTTAATTTAATAACAATAACTAACTAAATCAAATAGTAATATCATCAACACATAATCCAGATAAAACTTTGATTTCAAAAATAAACAACTCGAATATCAATAATAATACCAAATATCGATTGCTTGTATTAATATTCAAAGCCATAAGAGATTCATAATAATGTATCAAAACATAAACTTGTACATCAGTGGATAAGCTTTGTTTCTTTTACAAAAAACTGAAAAATCCCCCCTGATATTGTCTTTCCTTCATTGTTTTATATTGAAGGAATTAAAAAATGAAAATTAATGTCCATAGCCATAAACAATTATCCATTTAGAATGGGAAAATAACAAAATTGTTTAATTCCCCAAACTAAATTAACTAAGTATATAAAAATAAAAACTACTAACTGTTCATTTTTAGAATTCTGTATGGAAACTAATTTTCTCATTTCCCGCATTTTCCAGGACATTCCTTTTACACCTGTAAAAAGAAAAGAATAGAAAAACATAAATTAATATAATATAAAAACGAAAATTAGAGTTGCTACATAATTTGAAATTTTGTAACTACTCTTTTATTAACTAAAATGAATGAAAATGCAAACCAAACTAAAAAATACTAAACTCATACCAATAACCAAAATATTTTAACACTGAGTATTACTGGGAACGATTTTGAAATCATAATTAACGAAAAATATTAACTCATGCAGAGTTAATGTTAACTGCATCTTTCTTTTTATCTTCTTTGAACCTTGAAACTTGTCTTCTTTGGCTATCGATCAAAGCTCTATTATCGGATCTAAGGAGTTGATTTTCTAATTCCAAATAAATTGTATTAGCCTATAACATTGGAACCAATGAATAGTATTTATCCTTCCAGAAGGAAACCTCCAGTTTGGGACCGGTTTCAGTTATTTCCTTTTGCCTTTTCTTTAGAAATATTTTCAATTGGTTCCTGTGAACAAACATGTTGTGGTGAAGAGAATTCCTGATTCGTAACCAACTCTTCATCCTCAACCAGGATAGGAGAACTAGCTTTCAAGGTTTTCCTAGACTTATTTCTAAACATTCTTGAAATTTTTCTTCCTTACCTCTTGTTCATAAAATCAACAAGATTAATGGAATCATCATTTTTTGTGGTAACAAGTGGGTCTCGTTTAGATGCAAGCGAGGAAACTATGATTTGCTTGGAAGCTTCAGAAGAAGCTTGAGGTGCTTCATTGAAAACACACGATTCTGGACTAAGGTTTAACTTGACAGTTTGACTGCGAGTAACCCTCGCAGTGTTTTGCTGAGGAGAATAAGCATGAGGGTAAGGAAACACGAAATATTCTACAGGATCTGGGGCCTGAGAAAGATGAAACTGTGAACCTGCTTCATAATTAACCTGAAAGTGATTTTGTTTCAGAAAATTTTCCCAAGAATCACCATTCTGTTCTAACTGAAGTTCGATCAGAATTTTCACTAAACCGTGATGAAAGACATTTCTTTCTGAACTGAGACTCTTTCTCCGATAGAAATGTGTCATTTTAGACAGACTTTTAAGAAATAACACATGCATGTTCAACTCATAATCCATGAAGACCATTAAATTACAAAAGTGATAAATAAAGAAAAGACTATATGTTCCCTCACAAGTGATAAACCCATTAATAACTATTAACAAAAAACACCATTTTTATTTAATTAAGGATATGCACATACCTTTATAATCGTATTTGAATTCGGGAGAAACCATAATTTCAGACCAAGGAATCTCCTTCAACCTTTTGGTTTTAGACCAACATTCTCCCTTTAATGGAAATTTAGTAGCTCTGGCTATTATTTCTTCATCTAGCTGTAATTCTATATCCCCAATTTTGGCGTGTTCACCATTGAAAGTTCGTGCAGAATATTTGGTGGCCTGTGCGTTATGATCATTAAACATGCGCAGAAAATTTAACCATCTAACCTTCTCAAAAGTTGGAAAATAATCTTCCTGATATTCAATAAGCTCGACAACAGGTTCTACTATGGAAATCATTCCCATCTTGACAACAATTTACCACGCTATAGTTCGGAAAACCCTCATAAACGAAAACTAACAGACCCTCACTTGCAAATGAATGAAAACAAAGTTTCAATTCTTGAAGCAATACTTTATTTGGAGGAAGACACAACATAGGTAATAACTCATGAATATGGAGATGCAACTCAATGCTATATGTGGACGAGAATCCGTGCAGTTCAAGAAATAAGTATTGTTCGTATGCAGGTTGAAAGGACCCTGAATTAATGTACCATTAACTTCATTTCAATTTATGATGATCAGATCAAGCCTAATGTACCATAAAAATATTTTAAACAACTATTTGTAGATCATGGATATCAAAGTTATGATAGGCTAAGTAGGATTTCAATATATTATGACCGATCATGGTTTTGAGCATTGGTTTTAAAATCGACAATAGATAAAAACTGTAGTTTGTCAAATATTGTATCTCTTTGAAATATATATAAATGAGAAGAAATCATAAGGAATATGTGAGATAAAAACATTTGAAAACCAACATTTTAATCAAAACCTTTATCATCCAAAATAGAAAATCTCATTAATGATTGAATGAAACTCAAAGAGGTTAGGAGTATGTCCAAAATTGTCAAAACTGAAAACATTATTTAAGTAAAACAAAATTTCATTTTTCAAAAATGAAAAAAAGAAGGGTCCCAAATCTTTATTTATAATACAAAATTTGGGAGGTTGTTGTCTTCTACAACACTACCTTCGGTATAATTTGCGTACAACAATGGTTATCGAGAATCGTTGAATATGATCCTTTTTGAAGCTCTGTATGGTAGGAAGTGAAGAATTCCAATTAGTTGGGATAGTCCAGTGGACAAAGTTACACTTGGACCTGATTTACTGAAGGAAATGGAGCAATCCATGGTTCAAATAAGGAAGAATCTAAAAATTTCCCAAGATAGACAAAAGAGTTATGCCGATAGTAAGAGAACCCCTAGAGAGTTCAAAATAAGAGACCATGTATATCTCTGGGTGAAACCCAAGATAAGTTCCTTGAAAGTGGGAATGTGTGCTAAGTTGGCTCCCTGATACCGCAGACCATTTGAAATCCTAGAAAGAATAGGACCAATAGCATACATACTTGCTTTACCACTCACTATTAAAGAACACAATGTATTCCACACGTATTTGTTGAAGAAATACGTGAATGAATATAATCACATTATTGATTGGAATGTAATACAGGTGGAACCAGAAGGAAAATTCCATCCAGATCCCAAATGCATCTTAGACAGGAGAGAAATGATGCTCCAAAACCGATCCATCACACAGGTCAAGGTGCAATGGAATCATTTTGGAGCTAATGAAGCTACATGGGAGTTGGAAGATGCCATGATATTGGCATACCCATTTTTTTTTACTATATAATTGTAAAAGCATGGTGTTTTAAACACTGATGACGGTGTTTTATTAAGTGGGAGGGGAATGTTACACACTATTTTCTCCCAAGACTGTAATTATGCACAAACCTTATATGTTAATAATAATATGAGGCATGTAATTATGTTTTGATTTAACATAAACACCAAACTGCTGACCGAGAGGGAACAACCTTGACTAGTATTGGCGATGATACACTAGAAGAAATTGATGAAGTAGAGGATTGATGGGATGGTTGAGTGAAATGAAGAAAAATGCATCAGTGAAGAAAATAGGAAGCTTGCACAACAAGCTCATCTATTCTTACAAACATGATGATTTAACCTCCAACACTCCAGATTGATGGAAGAGACCACGCGAACATTAAATAGAAGGTCATAAAGGTGGTTGGCTAGTAATGATGACCACAATTGGCCCATCCATAGAAATAATGGCCAATTGAATGGTTGATAGAACGTACCACAAATTGCCCCTTCATATGGAGAAAGGGTGGACTACATGTTACGTCTACAAAATTCAATAGAGAGCCCAAGGAATTGAAAACAAAGGCAGAGCGGGTAGCAAGAGAGAAGGGAGGGAGATAGAAAAAATAGATGAACGCAAGAAAATAAGCGAGCTCATAGAAACAAGAAACAGAGTGCAGAAGGAAGGTGCATTGATTAAGAAAGAATAATATAGCTTTCTTGAAGAAAATATGAAGCTTTTCCAAGCTGAGAATGATCACCCTAAACAGAGAAGACCCAGATTATGAACTAGAGCAATAGTGGGCTGCAACTTGGTTCTTACTAGATGAAAAATGACACTATTAAGGGGAGGTTGCTGAGGGGTTGTTAAGAAGAGAAGGGACTCCCTTGTGCAGAGAAAATCTAGTTGATAAACCTGTAGATACCTCGATCTTAGTAGGAAGTGGAAACTTCTACTGTGTCAGAGGGAGATAGAGAGTAAACTTCTCGTGTCTTCACAGACATGGAGGCCTGTTGAGTGAATTTACTTGGTTGTATCATGGCTTGGCACGGGGGTGACGTGTTGTAGGAAGTGACTCTACAACAAGGCCTACAGTTGGGAGGAAATGTGTCCTCTCTCGATCAGTTGGATTGGGTCATTTCTTATTCAGATAAGTAACTCATTTGCATTAAGATGACTTATGTGAATGACTCATGTGAATTCTTAAGAATAGAACGATTGTGTGCTTCTCTACATATGTATATTTATATATACGAATGCTTAAATAAAAGAAACACTTGTATGCTTAATCTACGATCTGGATGTAGTAAGATGAGTGACATGGTGATGTATGTAAATGTTTGGTTAACTCGTAGAAATGAATGAACCTAAACATCTACTTGTTCCAACACCCCATATGTCCCTGGCGTGATGATATTGAAACCCATGCGAGGTCTAAACCCTAATTTTAGAAGTCTGTAGAGACTTCAAGACCTTATCGATTCCTCGAAGTTTAGGAGCTGAGGTCTTGTAGGACTCGGAAAATGGACAAGTCCTTTGAAATGACAATTATGAATATGTAAACCTTGTGTTGGTCAACAAGGAACCACCGATGTTGATATGAATAGATCGCGACTGTTCATCGGTAGTTAGTCAAAATCATCGTGTTAGAGAGATTCCTCGAGCATCGTGGGAAGGGCTCCGGAACATACCTATCAGAGTGAGACCTTCGAGAAGAAATACCGTGTACTGTAAAAATAACCTCGAAAAAAGACTCCAAATTTATACTAGCACCAACTGTTGATCATTACGGGCGCCACTAGTAAATCATAAAGATGAGAGTTGACAGAGAACGTCAACGCAAATACAAGTGTCAACAATTTTCTAGGAGAATGAGCTTAGCACAAGCCTAGATAGCTCAACATTGACTATTTTTGGAGTACGACCTTGATGGATTCAGAGGAATTATCCGATGACTTAGAAGCACGAGTCCGATGTGAGGATTGCAAAGCATAGGTTTAACTGTGGTTGACAGGGCTTTCCAGCGGGACAGTTAGTGTGAGTTAAAGTGATAAGTGTCACTTACCCAAATGTGGATGAGTCGAGAGGAGTAACTTGAAAAGAGAGCCATAAACTCTAAATCAATATCAACCATCTATCGAGAGATTGCAATTACTCCCACAACCATTTATTAAGGAGAAGGGTATATTCTTCGATGCTCCAATCTTAGAGTAAGGAATGTGCACAGATTTTTCTAGTGCCGAAGGGATGGCATCGAAGAGGAATATTCTTCAATACCCTATTTGTTGGAGGTAAGTGATAAGAGAACTAGTAAAAAGTCTGAGCGATGGTTTCGATGGTTTTGCGTGGAACAAACTCATTTGATGGCATAATTTCACAGGCACACATAGGTGCATCGTAGTCGCCATGTCGGATGGCGAACATGCTGAGGTGTCACGTGGATGCCACGTGTTAATGATTAGACAGGTCAAGGACCAAGGAAATTTAGAAAGCGATTATTATGATACCCCATCTCTTATAAAGGATACTTAGGGGGTCGAGTGTGTTACATCTACCCTCCTAGTGTCAATGTGAGGATTAAGGTTTGCAATGTCTCTATCCACATAACCAAAGTTCTGTCATGGACTAGAAACCTTTTCGTAGCTTAGGAATTTTTAATTGAATGACCCCAATGAGAAGATTGGACACTCTTTCGAAGGGTATTCAAATTAATCGAGTAAGTCCTTGTCCCTTTCCATGGCCATAAACCCTACTCCTGCATAACCCTAGCTTCCATTTAATATTTCATTATAGTAAGCTAAAGAGTTTACTTTTTATTTCTTTTAATTCATTTAAGGAAGATCAAAAGGGTTAATTTTTGGCAACCACATGTAATTGGTTTCAAATTTGATTGACATTAGTAAATGGTGCCAACCAAATAAAATCATGACACATGTAATTAAATCCATTGGTGACAATATTAATCTGAGCAATTTGAATAAAACATGATCTTTAAATTGAATTCCTAATCTTCTCGATTACAAAGAGAATTTAAGGATTGGAAAGAATCTCAATTGCCTCTTATATTTCTTAAACACCATGGAGATAGGGAAATTCTACAACAAAAGTATGAGATTAATTGATTTGAAATTATCTTAATGCAATGTTACAAATCACAGATTAAATTGGAGAGGGATAAAGAACGAGGGGATAGACCCATAAAGAACATAAAACAAATCAATAGATAAAACCAATGGACAATAGTTGGCCAAAAGAGTTCTCTAAAAGAGTTGTGATTTTATTGAGAAAATATCGCCATCTTCTACTCCATGAAATCCTATACAATTTGCTATTATTGAAAAAATATTTATCATCATCTTCTGCTCCATGAAATCCCATACAATTATTATTGAGTAAACATTTATCATTGTTTTCTACTCCATGAAATCCCATACAATGTGAAATTTCCAAAAGAAAAGCACACTGCATTTTCACAAACTAAACTTGAGATTTTCCTTGCTTTATTAAGAAGGATGCCTCTCCAAAATCTGCATGAATTTTATTCTATTTTTTGTTTTAACCTACAAGAAAGCTTTATGTTTTATTCATCTGCATGCTAAAATATTCCATGCAATTTTTCATCGATGCTTGTACTTTATACTTTTTTTTTTTAGATAAATTAGTGATTCATGATATTTCTACTTTTTTTGAGATATCTTAGTGGTTCACGATCTATGTTTCTTCACTAACAAGATTTTAATTTTTTTTCCAACTTAATCATCTCAACGAACTCTTTATCTAATTTGTGCCTTGTTTTAGGTCACCTTGTTTATTTTTTTAATTTTTCTAATTTCAATGTACTTTCTTTGTTTTAGCTCACCTTCCTTGATTTTCCACCTTATTTTAATTTTTTTTCTAACTTCAATAATTCCGTATCTTCTGAAAAACTATATTATTCTTATCCTTTTACTAATAATGCAGACGCCTTCTTTGGACATATTAATCTCCATGATGTCCCAAATAAGACTACCCCTAACATGCATGATTCAATCCATGGACATACAACATCAATAAAATCATAAAAATATTCTTAAAGAGAGTCATAAAAGAAACTGTTTTTTCAATTGGTTTTTCCCGGGGTTATTTATCCGGAAATCTATTGTGCAATGTGTATGGTTTCAGTTTTATGCTTCCGCTAATTAATTTGATTAGAAATCAATTTTATTTGGAATTAAGTGATGGATATTGGGTTGGAAAAAAACTAACAAATTGAAGAAAAACACTAGAACCCCCACTAACATCATTTCCTCCACCATTAACATCATTTCCTCCACCATTAAATGATAATTCCATCCCATATGAGAAATAACTTGTATATATTTTACCATGCCATGACATAAAGACAAAATGTTACAATTGAGTTTCATGCATAATATCACCCTTAATAATTTCTTACCATACAATGATTCTAAGAAATGCACTTCTATAGTAACACTTCAAAATTACCCAACTTCTACATCAATAAGGTGTTTTTTTAGAGTAGTTGTTCACAACATTTAAGCAAAACCATTGGTATAAAATTTATACCACTATGTATTTTATTATCATCTCAAATCACATAGAGTCCTTAACATTGTAGTTACATAAGAATCCAAGTTGATATCAAAGATTCCATTTTCCTTACTAACATTGTAGTTACATAAGAATCCAAGATGACATCCTAAACTAAGCATGTGATGCTAATTCCAAAAGTTCTAGAATCACAAAATCAAATATTTATTATGTTGTGTTTATGACTTTGATGAAGGAATATTTGTATATATCAATAGTTATTATCATTATTTATATATGTGACGTGATACCCCCATTATGCCACCTTGGATTATATGTAATTAAGTTTTATTAATTCTCGTATCCTAATGTCATGATTGGGTCCTAGGCGATGTGATCACTGTGTTGAGTGCACCATATTTTAAATCAATGATTATTATGTACATATTCTTATAATGAATCCTTGGATTATGAATATTATTGCTAGGAAATAGACATCCACACTAAACCTAATAGGAAAGAGAAGACATATTTAAACAATAAAATAAATGACAAATACAATACACATAAATTTTACCTTGGAAACCCAAATGGGGAAACCCAAATTTCTTGAGCATATTTCTCTCTTGTTGTCTTATTCATTTAGAATAAATAGTTACATGACTAACCTTGGTCTACACCTAAGACACAATCACCATCATAGTCTCTTTCTTTACACAAGAACAACCCTATAGTCAATTTGGATTACATCTACATGACCAACAACCTTATGCTAAAGATTAGCACAAACACAAACTTAATACAATTATAATGTGCCTTATTTATAAGATTTATAGAATGTAAAAAATTAAATCAAGGCACCCAAAAATGATTACATATCCATGTAGATGATTGGATGCAAATATTGTAAATCTCAGGATTCTGTTATAGTCGACTTCAGTCAGTTTACCAGTTGAATACTAGTCGACCTCTAGTCAATTACCGCTTGAACTCCTATCATCAATTTTGACTTGGACTTTTCCGTTGATCACTTTGACCTTAGAACTTAACCATTGTCTTGAATTAACTTGTCGATCAACTTATCTCCAGTCATTCCACCTCGACAAGACAATCATATGATTGTTCTTTCACTGCAAACAAGATAAAAACCCAACATTCTCCCACTTGCTGTCTTCTTTTCTGATATAAGATAAAATGAACATCTATTCACTGACCCAGGGTAGCAATGCCCATTTCCACTCTACACTAAGATAAATTCACAACACTCATAAACTTGGTCAAAAAATCTGTTATGTTTTCGAAGTGTCTACTTTCTCCAACAACACCTTGTTTCTTTCCACCATGTCTCTCATGAAATGGTACTGTACATCAATATGATTCGCCTTGGGATGGTACACTAGGTTATTTGCCAAGAATATTTCTCTTTGATTGTCACAATTTATCTTCATAGCTTTCTTCTCAAACCTGATCCCTTAACACAGTCGTTGCGACCATACTATTTGTTTTCTTCCATGAGTGGATGTCATGTATTCAAATTTTATTGTCGACAAGGGTATGACCACTTGTTTCTTACTCATCCAACTGATTTCTCCATCGAACATCTTGAACACATATCCACTAGTCGACCTTCATCGATCCATATCTCTAGCCCAATTGGTTTCGACAAAGCCATGTACATTTACTTCACTACCAACTTTAGGTTTTCCTTGGTAGCATCTAGAATAAACTTTTGTGCCACATAAATACATGAACACTCTCTTGACAACTATCTAGTGCTCTTTCCAAAGTGTCGACATGTGTTTGCTCAATACTCCCACTGCATGAGAAATATTTGGTCGAGTGCAAGTTGTTTCATACATCAAACTACCAAAAAACTTACATAGGGAACACATTCCATGTCCTCTATTTCTTCCCGTGTCTTTGGACACTGTTCAATAGTTAGTTTTTCTCCCACAAGAATTGACACCTTGACTAGTTTGCAATCCTACATGTTAAAACACTTCAAGATTATTTCAATGTACTTCCTCTGGTTCAACCAAATCTTTCTAATTTCCCAATCCCTTTTGATCTCCATTCCCATAATTAAGTTCGTTGCACCAAGATCCTTCATGTTGAACTTGGAGGATAACTGCTTCTTCACCTCCTTTATTGTGGTCATTTTGTTTTCGACCATCAAGATGTCATCGACATACAAAGATAAAAATATGAAATGGCCACATCCTTGGTGATTACTTTAGACCATAAAGGGATCTTTTCAAATTGAACACTATCTCTTTCTTTCCCTTTATTGCAAATCCTTCAGGAAATTTCATGTAGATTTCTTCTTCTAGGTCCCCATTTTGGAACACTGTCTTCACATCCATTTGTTTTATTTCAAGATCAATTGATGCATATAGAGACTTTAATAATCTAATGGAATTTTATTTTGCAAAAAGGAAAAAAATCTCACTGAAGTTGACTCCTTCGACTTGGGAATATCCTTTAACTACTAGTCGATCTTTGAATTTCTTGACTCAAACTGTTGCGATCATCTTTTTCTTGAATACCCACTTTCTATTGACAAGTTTTATTCCATTAGGTAATTCTACCAAATCCCATGTATCATTGTTGTGGAAGGATTCCATTTCTTCGACCATGGCGTCCTTCTAGAGTTTATTCTCTATCGAGTCGACTACCTCCCTGATTGAATTGGGATCCTCTTCAGTGGAAGTTAATACAAATGCATAACAAAAATTGGGTGAACTATACCTTTCAAGTAGTTTTCTTACTCGTTCAAACCTTCTTACAATCAAAATCGGATATTCTATGTTTTCATTTGATTCAATCGACTCATTTGAATCATCTTCTTCGTTCCTCAGCTCAAACCTCACCTTATTTGGATATTTCTATGTTTGAACTCCTTAAGACTCAAAAGTTCCACCGAATTCCCTGAAAACAACATATCAACTATACACTGTTTTCCTTGATGTAGGATCCCATAGCTTATATCCTTTCATTCCATCCTTGTACCCAATGAAAATACACTTGATTGCCTTCTTGTCCAAATTGTTCCTCTTTTCCTTGGGAACATGCACAAACGCATCACAACCAAATACTTTGACATGTGAAAGTGAAGGATTCCTACCAAACCATACCTCATGTGGAGTCGATTTGACTAGCACCGATGAATTATACCTATTTACCAAATAATTTTCCATGTCGAATTTCTTTTCCCATAATTATTTTGTGAGCCCAACACCACTAAGCATGCTCCTTGCCTTATCCATCAAAATATTGTTTATTCTCTCAATAAATCCATTTTACTTTCGAGTATATGGTGTGGTATTTCAGTTTGATATGCCACACTACTTGCAGAACTTCTCAAAATCATTTCCACATAATTCTCCACCATTGTCATTTCTCAACACCTTGATATTCTTACATGTCTAGTTTTCCACAAGAGATTTAAACTCTTTGAATTTCTCTAAAACCTATGATTTATTCATCAAGAAATATATCCATGTCTTACTGGAAAAATCATCTATGAAGGAGACATAATACATGGATCCACCAAGTGAAGGGATTGTTACAATCCCAAACACGTCACTATGAATCAATTCCAAAATCCCCTTTTTCCTTGTCGCTCTAGATGGGAACCTAACCTTATTTTGTTTTTTCCATATATACAATGTTAACACAAATTGAATTCCAAATTACAATTATTTTGTTTTTGCCTATACCTTTGTTGGGCATAGCTCGAATTCCCTTTTCTCCAATGTGCCCCATCCTCTGGTGCCATACCATGGTCGCGTTTACTTGACAAAGAACAATCAAGTTGGTTTGTGTTGATTTAGCTCGAGTTGACTTCATGAACAACAATGTTGTTGCATCAAGTTAAGTTGACATTACCTAACAACTTGTGTAGGGTTCCAATCCAAACTCCATTCATTAAGGCCATCACTCCCTTGACAATTTTGCATGTATCCTTCTGAAATAGAGTGTGCACACCTGCATCACTAATCTTGCAAACATATATAAGGTTTCTTTCCAAACCTAAAATATGTAGCACACTTGGAAGGGTTATTTACTCCTCCCATCTTGCAGTATCAGTTAGACTCTTCCTCTTCCAACAATTTTAGTTGTTGATTCATTCCCCCAAGAACATGTCTCCCCTTTCATATCTCTCATATTCAAATAACCATTCTCTGTGAGGTTTCATATGAAAGGATTCTCCTAAGTCGATCAACCAAACATCTTCTCATTATCTCCTACACATCATCACCTTTATCCAGAGTAATATTTCTCTCATTCAACCGCTTCTCATTGGATCATGTATTGATTTCTATCACCTTATAATTGTAGTCTCTTTTGTAATCCCAACTATACTACATTTCCAACATCTTCTCATTAAATAAACCAAGGATTTAGATCTACTCTTCGACATAGAATTTCTTTAAAAATTATGAGACCCGAGAGATCTAGAATTTGATGAGAAAAATAATACTAATCCAATGAATTTGAAAATAAAAGAAGAAGAGAGAGATAGAGAATAATTTACTCCACAAGAATGAATGTATTCACAATATGTTCAAAATTACAATGAGATCAATCCAATATGTAGAGAGGAATTGATCTTGTCACTAATAATAGAAACTATCACTAAAAGTAGTGTAAAAATAGCTAAAGCACATGCCTAAACCTATAAAATAGTTAACCCACACCTAACATGAGTATGATAGGCTTAAAAGTGTGAGTTATCCATAACTGACATGCAAAACATGCAAGTTTACTAAAGAAAGGGGGTAAATCCCTAAAATCAAGGGACATTTTCCTTGATTTAAGGAGGAAGTGCGCTCTCCTTCCTTTAGGTGTTTAAACTTTGCATGGAGGTTGGAAAGGAGTTATTACGTTTAGTTATAACTAAATAACTCAAAGTCAACTCCCTAAACTTAATGAAACTCCCTAAAATCAAGGAAGGTGTCTCCTACCCTCTCTAGAAGGAAGAATCAAGTGAGGGAAAATGCATTGGAATGCATTAAACAAGGTCTAGGTACCTAAGAAAAATAATACACAAAGGGGAGTTAGGATTATGCTCTAACACCCCCCCTTAAGCCTAATTCTAGTGACATAATAAGAAAATGTGAGTCCCGACTACTAGGCCATTTTAGGTACTCAATACAATAATGAACCCCTCATAAAATGAGGAAAGAGGGAAAACCTCATAGGAACCACCCCCCCCTCCCCAAGAAAGAGGACATAACAAAATTCTAAGTAAACTGTGAGAGTCTACCCAACTATCTCTACCACAACCAAAATATACCGCAAGTCGGAGAATTTCTTCTCAGTGAAGGATTTGGTGAAGATGTCTGCAACCTACTGCTCAGTGGGGCAATACTGTAGTGAAATCACTTGATCATGAAAATACCCCTGTGGCTGCTCCATATATATATCCTCCTTCATATCTCCATGAAGAAAAACACCATTCACATCCATGTGATGGACTTCCCAGTGTTGAGAAGCCGCAATGGCCAAAACTAGCCTGATGGAGTCCATTTTTTCAACTGGTGCAAAATTATCGGTATAATCAATGCCATGTACCTGAGCGTAACCTTTAACAAAAAACCAAGATTTATACTTACCAATCTCACCATTTGCAACCATCTTTGTATGAAATATCCATCTGCATCAAACAAACTTTCTTCCTTTTGGAAGTGGAACCAAATCCTAGGTTTGGTTCTGCATGAGAGCACTGTACTCCTCATCCATAACAACTTCGCAGAAGGGGTTTCCCATGGCCTATTGTAGTGTCCCCAAGGCCGAGCCCCGTTACAGATCATGTTTTATGCAAAGAATTGTAAATATGTTCTATAGGCTGGTGAGCCAAGTCTTGTATAAGCTGTAGGCTTATGCGTTTTGTTAGGCCAGGGAGCCTAAGTGTTGAAGGCCAGGAGCCTGTTGATGTACTTGTATATATGCAGATCAATTAATAAAATATAAACACCGCCAATGCAGACCGACCACGAGGAATGAGTGATGGGGGACTGAGCATCCACAGAGTGGGCAAGGAACTAAGGGCTGGAAGGTGGGAAAGGGGCTGAGTGATGAGCCTAGAGGCTAATCCTAGGGGGCTTAGGCCTGGAATAATATTTTAATTTTATTTCCTAAAAATCCATGTGCACATTATTTTATCCTAAGTCCTTTTGGAAGGACCCGTGATTTCCCAAGTGGGGAAGGAAGGCGTATGGATGGAACGCATGCAGTTCCTAGGGTGACAAGTGTCAACCTTGGTGCATGCAAATAAAATAGAGGCAGTAAGCCGTGAGGGGGGGTTCTCAGCCATTCGATCCATCTGCCCTGAGCGAGAGCCGAGTGGGAAAGCCAGTCTGCAAGAGACCTTTGTGTAATCCTGATACAGAAAAGAAAGCCTGTGTTTTGTCCTGAAGAATCCGTGTACACCCCTGTCCAGTGAGGGTGGAGTCTGTGTCTGTCTCTGAGAAATCCCGCGAGCACATTTCTTGAACCGAAACCCTGTGTTGAACTTGAGTGGAAGAATCCTTGTTGTTGGGGAAAAGCTGAGCTAGCCTGTGCATGGAGCCTGTTCCGAAATCATGCCATGAGATCATCCAGTGATTGCTGAACCGTTTTGGGAAGCCTTTGTCTGTGTTTCCCGTGGGTTGTTGTGACGACACAGTATTGGACTGCGTGAGGCTTGTTGGCCTGTGAGAAACTCCTTCAGGTGAGAGAGTGCGCAGAGGGAGAAGAGAACTCCTGGAAGGAATCCCTGTAGCTGCCATAGAGCCCGGAGACTTCCGGTCCGGTCTGTTTCTGTAACCCAAGGTAAGGGAGACTGGCAGCCGAAGGACTGTCTAGGTGACAGAGAAGGTGCACTCTCTTGGGGTGGAACAAGCATGTGGGGAATGAGGATCTGTGGGCAGTGAGCGTGGGAGATTCCTGGGAGAGCTTTCTTTCGGGTAGTTGTGTATGTGCTATCTTCCCTGTAACCTCAGCCTGAGTCTAGATTCCTTGCCTTGGGGTGGAGCTCGGTCCCAGCTCGGGGGTGACCCATTGTTGAGCTGATGAACAATGTGGTCTAAGGCTGGGAGGTTCGTGGAAGGCCTGCACTTGGTTGGTGAAATTCTACATCCGTTAAAAGATAAGTATCTGAATTATGATTTTATCACATTTGGCATGACTGTGCTGTTCATGTATCATGTTTTCCACTGTGTAAATGAGTTACTGTTGAATGCTATGGCTTGTTTAATTGTAGCAGTAACTTATATATTTTACTCTGAGAATTAAGTGTGTTTAATTGTGTTAAATGCATGTGCTTATAATTCCTATACCAATTATGTAAACATTCATGTATAGAATGGTAATTGAGGGGTTTGGAAACCTCGGTAGTGAATGGGTACACTACAAATTGGTATCAGAGCACGAGTAAGCTCTGAGCTGCTAAAAGTGACACTACAAATTGGTATTAGAGCTAAGGTTTCGACACTGAGCCTAGATGGGCCAGTGGAGCGGTCTTTGGACCGAAAATATGAAGAGAAATTGGGCCTGGAATGGCCAATTTCGGACGTTGGTTGTTCCAGTGTGTCAAGTAGTTGCTTGACCGCGTTTACAAGCTTAGGAGGTTTAGCGGTGCGGTGAAAACCGCAGCTGGCATGGTCTATGACCACAGGGAGACAGGTCTCTACACTAATGCTGTTAGAATCATCAGATCTGGAGAACGTGCACAAGGTTTAAAACCTTTGGATGCTGCACAGGAGTTTAAAATCGGGAGGATCATGAGTCATAAGATCCCTGTGGGATTACTCGTCAACCGTCCGAGTTGACAGAAGTTGCACAAGACTTAAGTCCTCATGGGTAGAGGAGAAGTCCCAGAGAGGTGTCAGGATATTAAAAGTCAAGAGAATTGAGACCTTATGATTCTCGAAATCCCGAGGAGGGATCATAGCCGTGAATCTCGGGTGGACACGTGTTAGGAGATTCCGCAGAGTCGGAAATTGGAGAATCGGAGTTCTCGAACACATAGAGATCTCGTCACACGGAATTGCAATCCATGATTTCACGACAAGATCTGGACCGTTCATTTAGTGGACACGTGGCAGAGATCTGCACCATTTGGGAAAGTCTCGACAAGGAGTAAGTCCATTGGTCTTTGAAGTTCATCGGGAAATCGGGAACCCCGGTGACAAGTGATTCATACACTTTGAAACCCCGAAACCCCGACGAGAGCTTTGAGTATGGTCACGTGGTAGAGGTCACATGGACCTGACTTAACCGCGAAGGGTTAAAGCCAAAAAGGCGCGTTGGCATATCGAGAATCGGGATATCGGAGATCTCGGAAGCAAAGGTTTCGTGCCTTGGAAAATCGCGATACGTGATTTCCCGATAAGACCTAGGAGCGTGGGGCCACACCGAATGTCAGGCGGACAGGTGGCAGATTTTTAGCGACAGGAAAAAGGACTGTTGACAAGTCAACGATTGGGACCCATCGGGGATCCCGTGAGCATATGAGCATGACATTGAAACTGTCGAAACCCGACGGGGTAGGGTGGAGGTCATATAGTATGGTCATGTGGACCAGAGGTTGAGCCAGTAGAGCTAGCCAGTGTAAAAGCACATTGAGAATCAGAGGATCAGAGGTTGTGAATGCATGTGAATCACGACATCACAAATTCCGAAACCCTGATAAGAGGATTGATCACGGTTATGGGCAGTAGTCATATGGTGAGGCTATAGCCTGGAGGGCTAGCACGGACGGAGTCCATCGAAAATCGGGAAATCGGGGATTCTGCTGTCAAGCGTTTTGGCACATTCAGATTTGCGAAACCCCGAACCCCGATAAGGGAGAAGGCCGGGGTCACGAGACGACGGTCACATGGTGTAGATCCCATAGTAGGAGCTAACGCGTAAAGGTAGCGCATCGGAAATCGGAAATCGGGGATTCAACCCACCAGAATACTGCCGGTTTCAAAATCCATGTTATCACTGAAATTTCGTCCGCACATGGCGACAAGAAATCAGCATCGTCAAACAGTAATGAGGTCATTCATGGCACTGAATTAATTTCACAACATTCCAAAAAGGTCAAAAACTATACAAAGTAACCAAAAATTGAAGAGCGCTTTATAGAAGTTGGGTGCATGCGCACATGCATGAAACATGAACGTACCATGCACGCATACGTGCACGATGCACGACTGTTGGTGCAAAAACCCGCACACCTGCTAAACGACGCATTTATTGAATTGGTCGGCCTCCCAACCACTTATGGATCAGCTGCCAAGCCGATTTGACCCTCAAATCTGAGCTGAATCCGCATGGTAGGCTGGTCAAAGACCTAATAAAGCCCTAAAGAGCCTCTTTTCACACTACAAAGGAGTTACATAATCACTCAATGCAATGCTATAAAAAGCCATGAAGAAACCTCATTTTCTAAAGGAATTTCATGTAATGTTATGCTGCCTAGATTGTTTTAAGGACTCAATCCTTGACAAGACCACTTTGGCACCATTTCATTGAGCAACTCACCTCTCCATTGAGAGGGTTTGCAAAGGAGTTCTTTCATCACCATTTTTATTTTTCTTGTAAGGAGAGCAAATTTGTGAGGGACCAAGAGCCTTCCATTGGAGGAAGAAGGGACTCATAGTCCCCTTTCTTCATTGTGCTTTAATTTCATCAATAGATCAACCTAAAAACATTGGTGATATTGGTCTTTTTGTGTTTGTTATTTCAATATCCATATGCTCATAGTTTTAGTTTGTTTTAGTTTAATTCTTGCTTATAATTTTGTTTTTCTTTCTCTAACCCTTTCCTCTACAGCTGTCATGCTCAGCAAGACCCAACTGGGCATGTAAGCACCTCTCATTTTCTCACCAAG
>ML794532.1:74563-100427 GCA_009831015.1 Picea engelmannii
TTCCAATTACCCATCCACCATGACAATGGTCTAGAACTACTGTCTAACTTCAAACAAACCTCATCCACCCACATCGCTGACCACATTCATGAGTGGCGTAGGCGACGTAGTTTGTGTAAAGCAGAAACCACCAAGCAACAATGTCTTGACTGGTTTCTTCAATCACTTGTCTCTCTCCTTGGAAAGGATGTAGCTTCCACCTTCCCTCAATCCGAAGAGGAAGACATCAGTAAGGCCCAACATTATGACCTTATTTATGCACAGTCAGGGTACTTATACACGGTACTTCCTGATCTTCCAAAACCTGTGCCCTTTGGCCAAGACAAACCTAGGATGTCTCACTCAGTAGACGGACTAATAGATGCCACCACACACCATGGTCCACAACCCCAACCACCACCGATGTATGGAACACCTCAATACCCGCCGGCATATGGGGGCACTCCTTATTATCTCCCACCCCCTTATCAACATCCATACCCTGTTGCTATACCTCCACCCATCAGTGGACCACCACCGACACCCCCCATACATCCACCTGTCCCCACAAACAGTGGTACTCCCTCAACATCATATTATAGTACTAGCGAAAGCACTACACCTTCCTATGTACCTTATGGATCGGTACCAGCAAAAAATCCATACTTCCCATTTCCTGGTCCTCCACAACCCATGGTTCCCCCACATCCACATGCGGGGGTAAATTTTGTTCAACCTTCGGCTGCTCAACAATACCAAAATTTTGAACAATTGAATACAACCAACCCAACTCATCCATCGAACAATGCCAAGAAGAAAGGAAGGAACATGAATAACAACAACCCTGGTCAAGGTGGGAATCAACCCCCACAACACCAACCCACTGGGGGCAACCAGAACCAAGGAAACCAAAACCCCCAAGGGGGAAATAACAACAAACGCCAAGGGCGAAATAATGTTAAAACCATCTTCCCTTGTGCTCTTTGTGGTGATTTCAGTCATTACACTCACCATTTCCCCCAGATCGCTGATTTCAAATGGTTGAAAGACTCGGGTAGTCTTCCCCATTCTCCTGCACAAACTACCCCTCAACAGGAACCACAACAATACGTGCAACAACACCCTCCCGCCGTGCTGCAAAATCCTATTCCACATCAAGGTGTGATGAACACCCAACATGATACACAACACCCCCCACCTCAGGTGGGCCAATACCACAACCCCAACAATCCAGCAGAGCGCATAATTCTCCTCACCAGTGAGGAAGAAATTCTTCTGCAAACGCGTAATCGTCAGTATCATACACCCGTTGAGTCTACTCCCATCTCTCTAGAGACCAACCCTACATCGACGGGACCCCCGTTGGTGATCCCTCACCCGTCTGCCGAACCACCACTTCGCATCCCGCGCATCCCCTTGCGCAGGAATGCCCACAATCCACAGGCTAGGGAAGCTCATAACTACAGCTTGGTAGACGACTTAGCACAATCCCCGGCTACCATGTCAGTCTTGGAAGTCCTCCAGACTTGTCCTACATAGCGGAAATCTTTACTTTCTGCCTTGGGGGCATTCGACCCTGCAGATACTCGACTCATCACCTTCGTTCTTGATAGTGGAGAACCTCGTCTTCCCGCCTTGATCGCTTTTCAAATACCAGTAAAAATACGAAACATCACAGTTCATCGGTGTATCATCGATGAAGGTGCCTCTACGTGCATCATGTCCAAAACAGTATGGCAGAAACTTGGTTCCCCAGAACTCATTCCCTCTGCCATCACATTACGAGCTTATGACGGACAACCATCCTCTCTTGAAGGGCTCTTCCAAAATGTCCCCGTTGAACTCGGGGACAAGACTATCCTCATTGATATCGAAGTTATCGACGCCCCGCTCAATTATAATATCCTGTTCGGGTGCAGCTACATGTACGCTATGAAGGTAGTGGCCTCTTCCGTCTTTCGGACAATGATGTTCCCCCACAATGGGAAGATTGTGACCATCGACCAAGTCTCACATTATGAGCCTAACCCATCTGCCAACCTCGATAACATTCTTCCTCTCATCCACACCAACATAGACACATATCCACTCGTCGATATGGGTCCTGGGATTTTTAAAGATCCATCCTTGTTAGGGACATACCATGGAGCACCACCACTCCTTCCCCCTAATCAAGTATGCATCATCTCATCTAACAGAACTCACATGGAGGATGCTCTTCCTCCTCAAGAGGCTTCAGTCATCCTTGACGTCTCAATAGTCGCAGAACCACTCTTGCCGGAGCCTCCTGCGCACTCGTCGACCTCAACAGTCCACGAATCCACATCTCCTCAAGGGAATAATCCCGTTTTGGGGTCACTCCCCCAACCCCTCACCCAAATTCCCTTCTTTTACCCTCCCCCAGGTATTGAAGATTTTCAGGTAGCCGCAATGCTCACACTACCTAATATGGTGTTAGCAATCCCATTTTGGTATTTACACCCACCAGAGATGGTCCCTCGACCATCCCTTCCCCCACAGGAAGGACTTCCCATGACAATTCCCGTCCTTACCCCCACTACCCCCATACTCACTAACCCCCCTGCTACAGCTGGGGGCAGAAGGAAGAAGAAGGAGCCCACGGCTCCACTTCCTCCATGCATCCCACCACCTTGTGCACTCTGTGAGAAAGAGGGCCACCAAACCAACAACTGTCCATCCCTACCTGAATTATGGAATTTAATCCCCCTCAATCAAAATCTCACAACACCCACCTCTACTGCTAGTCCCCCTACTGCCACCAACCCTTCCAGTAGTAAAGGGTTGAGGACCAAGTATGCTTGTGCTATATGTTCAGAGTATGGCCATTACACCCACCATTTCCCAACACTGCCATGCTTTCGACAGACATTAGCGGCTGTACGCCAGAAATTCCAGAACAACCCACACCCTACTACGTCCTCCTCAAACATCACTGACATTCTCTATGTCACCACTTCAGTCAATGAACATATGAGATGCCCTTTATCTCTCTGCGATTCATTAACTCATTTCACATACCAGTGTCCTATGATCCTTGCATACAGACAACGTCAATTAGCCCTACTTCATCGACCCGTAGAGACAATAATTGACATTACTTCATTACTCGATGACCTTCATGTCATTTCTCCTGAGCCCGAGGAACTCCCAACACCTCCATGGTTCTTTAATGACATCTCTGAGGATTTACCCTGTAATCCCCCCAACTCTCCTGTCCATTCCTCTATGGACACTCTCCACCCAACCACCACGGGTACCCCTCAATACTTCAATATCTGGTTTATGTCGAGTGAACCCTCACCATCTCCTAGCATTACTCCTGCTATTTCTCCATCAAGGGGCAACCACACTATCACCGATATCACTCCTCATGATCCCTTGTATTCCCGACATTTTCAATGCGACGAGGAAATACTTGAATATCTAAACTACCCAGACTCGCCTTGGGATGCGCTACATCATCGTGCACTCTTCTTCCCACAGGAAGCCCTCATGCCTCCTAACCAAAATCCCATTTACACGGTCGAAACTAAAGATTTTATCCCGTCCGGGCCTATCAATTGGTTCAACAATCCCATTCCTTCCCGGGACGCTTTTGAGGAAGGTAATATGGCCAACATTTCCCCCACCATCAAAATCGACATTTCCATTAAAAACGACATCGTCGAAGAAATCATCATTGGAGCTGCTTGTACTCCTCAGGAAATTGCCGCATATAAAGCCCTCTTCCAGGAGTATAGGGATATTTTTGCCTGGTCATACACAGAAATGCCTGGCCTCAACCCATCTATTGTCGAGCATCGCATCGACACCTGGCCTGACATCACACCAGTTCGCCAGAAACAACGACCGCTACACCCATCCAAAGCCGCGGCTATCAAAGCCGAAATTGACAAATTACGTACGGACGGGTTTATTTACTCCATCGCTTACACTTCATGGGTTTCCAACCCTGTACCCGTCGACAAAAAACAGGGCACTATCCGCGTTTTCACCGACTTCCGCGATCTTAATAACGCATGTCCCAAAAATAAATTTCCAATGCCTTTTATCGATCAAATCATCGACGACTGCGCCGGCCACGAGGCTCTCTCCTTTATGGATGGATTCTCTGGCTATAACCAAATTCAAATCCACCCAGCCGATCAGTATAAAACCCCATTCATTACCCCGTGGGGTACTTTTGCATATCGTGTCATGCCTTTCGGCTTAAAAAACGCCGACGCAACCTTCCAACGAGAAATGACATACATCTTTCACGATCTGGTTGAAATCATCCTCGCCTACTTGGACGACCTCACAACTCGGTCCAAGAAACGCACCCAACATATCAATGATTTACGAATCATTTTTCAACAGTGTCGTCAATACAACATCCGATTGAATCCTCTCAAGTGTGTGTTCTGTGTCACTGTCGGGCGCCTCCTCGGTTTTATCGTTTCCCAAAGCGGTATTACCGTGGACCCCCTCAAAGTCAAAGCCATCACCAAAATTCCACCTCCTCGAAATTTACGACAACTTCAAAGTCTTCAGGGTAAAGCTAACTTCCTTTGACACTTTGTCCCAGATTACGCTATACGCGCACATGGTTTCCTTCGCTTACTACGTCACGACATCCCCTTTCACTGGGACGACTATGCCCAACAATAATTTGACGATCTTAAAGCAACGCTTTCAAATGCACCTTTAATTAGTGCACCTGACTATAATCGCGACTACATCCTCTACGTATCAGCATCAGTTGTATCAATAGCCGGCATCCTCGTCCAGCTCGGAGATGAAAATCGTGAACACGTCATTTACTACGTTAGTAAGAACCTCTCAGGACCACCCTTGAAGTACAAACACGAAGATAAAGTTTCTCTTGCGGTTGTTCTCGCAGTCCAGAAACTGCGCCATTACATTCTACTTCGCACCACTAAGGTCGTCGCAGATTCCAACCCTATGCAATATTTGCTCAGCCATCGAAAAGTTAACGACAAATTCGCTAGATGGATCGTTATCCTTCAGGAGTACGACCTCGAGTTTTCAACACCTAAGAGTAAGAAGGCCCTCGTTCTCCCCGAACCTGTCACTGCCTTTCCCTATGACACCACCAGTACCCCCGTCAACACCAACTTTCCTGATGAACATCTCTTTTACATTGCGTCAGATGATCCTTGGTACGATGACCTTCTCGTCTACCTACAAACTCAAAAGTTCGGTAACCAACTTTCACGAGATGATCGTCGACGTATTCGCCATCAGGCCCCCCGCTATCTCCTCATCGGAGACATCCTATACCGGCGGGGCGTCGACACCATTCTTCGTCGGTGCCTGACTATTGACGAGGCCGACAGAGTCTTAAACGACTGCCACAACGACGCATGTGGGGGCCATCTTTCGGGTATATCCACTGCTCAAAAGATTATCTGAGCCGATTATTTTTGGCCGACCCTGTTTCATGATTGCATTCATGCCGTGAAACGATGTGAGCAATGTCAGCTCTATGCCAACAAAGCCCGAGCTCCCCCCGCTCTTCATCACCCTGTCATTACTGCGGGCCCTTTTTGTAAATGGGGCATCGACTTTATGACTTGCAATCCACCCTCCAGCAATGGTCACAAATACATCGTTGTCGCCGTTGACTACTTCACCAAATGGGCCGAAGCTATGCCCACTTTCAACAACACCGCTGACACTGCAGCGTGTTTTTTCTTTAACCACGTCATATCCCGTTTTGGAGTACCACTCCAACTCATTTCCGATCATGGGAAACACTTCGAGAATGAGATATTCACCGAAATCTCATCTCGGTTAGGATTCTCTCATGAGTTCGCCTCACCATACTACCCTTAGTCAAATGGACAGGTCGAGGTAGTGAACAAAGTCCTCAAGACCATGTTACAGCGCACGGTTAATAAACATAAAACCAATTGGCATCATATGTTATTTTCTTCGCTATGGGCTTATCGAACGGCAGTAAAGACCGCTACTAGTTTCACGCCATTCCATTTAGTCCATGGGGTTGAGGCAACTCTTCCCATTGAGTGTGAAATACCCACCTTACGCACCGCAATTGAGCTATTACCTGACACTACTCCAATGGAGAAGCGCTTGCTGAACTTGGAGTCGCTGGATGAAGATCGCCGATATTCATTACAGAACAATGAGGCAGCTAAAAAATGATCCAAAACTACCTTTGATCGCCATGTCAACCTTCAATCATTCCACGAAGGCGACCTCGTCTTGGCCTATGATATCGCCCATGATACCTTTGGCCATGGAAAATTCGAATCACTTTGGCATGGCCCTTACATCATCCAACATTGCCTCACCAAAGGCGCATACATCCTGGCCTCTCCCGAAGGCCTCTCGCTCAAGGAACCTGTCAATGGGTTATACCTTAAGAAATTCTATGCTTAAAAGTAGTCATTCTACTTTAGGTTAGTTATTTTTTAGTGTTTTTTTATATTTTTTCTCTCCCCTCTCGTCTAAACTATCATTTGTGCTATTGACAGATGCCTCCTCCACCAGCCTACCACATTGGTTACGCCGACGACGCCAGCTGTTGGACACAAAATCTCGCTTCGGCTGCTTGGGCTCTCTACACCCCCTCACATGAAATGCTACATTCAAGTGGCAAATGTTTGGGGCCAGCAACCAACAAACAAGCTGAATACACTGTGGTCATTGGCTTCTTGGCCGACGCCCAACGTCATGATATTCGTCACCTCGACGTCTTCCTCGACTCTCAACTAGTCATTCTCTAGCTCAACAATGTGTACCGCGTATGCGATCCGTGCCTCTTTCGCAAATACCTGCAGGTTAGACTGTTATCTCGACATTTTGATTCCATTACATTTACACATATCCAAAGACAATTGAATCAAACAACATATCTAATAGCTAACATGGTGTTAGATTGACATATATCACATCAAGCTACACATACATAAACATCTCATAAATCCTGTCACAGCATATAGATAGAATAGACATCATCATCATCATCAACAAAAACACATGTAGACAACATCAGGATCTCAAAATATGTATACTCATATATATATATATATATAAAGGCCCATCAGGCCATCCGAATGTTTACATACAAAAATACATGTGCCCGTAGGCTAGCACAGCACATCGGTACAAAAATCGGCTCACCAGCCTATATACAACCACAAAGATACACATCATACATCAAATCATGGTGCCTCTATCGCACCACCACCTGCTCCTCCCTCAGGAGGAGGTGGTGGCACACCACCACCTGCCCCAGAAGGTGGTGGACCACCCACAAGACCCTCCTGCCCCGGTGGCAGGCGTCCACTCGTCATCGCAGCCAACACTGCTGCTCCCCGCACTATGGCCCGCCAGGGTGGTGGCACCCCCACACACTGCTCCAGGAAGATCTCATCCTAGATACATGTCCACATGCCCTCAGGCACATCCTACAACACCGTCTCCAGACGACCGGGTATGTCATCAAAGTCAACTCCGGCTGCCGCCGGAGGAGCATGTGATGGCCCCGCACCAGGGTCATTGAACCGGCGCCTCCTCGCTGCCCTCTCGGGATTTTCTGGTCGCCCCACGACATGATCCCGCCAACGTCTCTCTCCATGTGGCAGTCTCTCCGGCTCTCGCTGAGACGACACTCTCTGCATTTCCACCTCGCGGCCGCGAGGTGCCACATCTGCACATGCACAAAACAACAAAAAAATAGATAGTATCATCATCTATATCACATACATATGGACTGATATCTCAAAAGACAACATAAAATAAAAAACATACACAATACTAAAGGACACAATTTTAAGCTTCCAAAGCTCAAAATTCTAGCCATTGAATTTTTCTATTTCTATCCTCGAACCGCTTGCCATTCTTTCAAGAATTTTTTTAAAGATCTCTTACTTACGATTTTCACTAGACCTAAGGTTTAGCTCAGATCCAAGATCTGCTCACAAAATATCTGATAACACAAGTATCATAATGAATTATCTTGGCTCTGATACCACATGTTAGGAAATAAACATCCACACTAAACTTAGTAGAAAAGAGAAGACACATTTAAACAAGAAAATAAATGACAAACATAGTACACAGATTTCACCCTAGAAACCCAAACAGGAAAACCAACATTCCTTGAGCGTCTTCCCTCGTGTGTCTTATTCATTCAGAAGAAATATTTACATGAATAACCTTGGTATACAACTAAAACACAATTTCCATCATACTCTCTTTCTTTACACAAGAACAAACCTACAACCAATATGTCTTACATCTACATGATCAACAACCTTTTGCTAAAGATTTGCAGGAACATCAACTTAATACAATTACAATGCGCCTTGTTTATAGGATTTACAACATGCAAAACCATAAATCAAGGCACCCAAAAAAGGTTACATATCCATGCAGATGATTGTCTACAAATCCCGTGAATCTTGAGATTTTGTTACAACCGACTTCAGTCGGTTTACCGGTAGACTACTAGTTGACCTCCAATCAATATTTAGTCGGTTGCCACTTGACATTTTTTAGACCTCCTGTCGGCCACTTCGAATTTCCCGTTGATCACTTTGAACTTCGACTTGATTTAACTCTTCGATCGACTTATTCCCAGTCAATCCACCTCGACTAGACAACCATATGATTGTTCTTTCACTCCAAATAATATAACAACCCAACAATTCTTACTAGAGTGCCTTGAACTAATGTTGAAGTGGTATACATGATTGGATGTTTACCTATCACTGGAGTTGGTGACATGTGTATCATCAATTAATGTTGTAAGACTAATAAAACACTATTAATAAGGAATCAATCAGATGCACATGTGTAAGTACAAGTGAGACAAGAGGTAGGTACTAATCACACATGAGGGGTCAAGTGTGGCAATATTTGAAACACACTGGTCCTACACTATTTTGTGTGCACTCAAGGATTAGAAGGGATTGATTTTGAAATGTGCACTAAGATAGCACAAATAACTAAAGGTAGATCCCCTCACATCATTGGTCGGGTTATTTGAGAAAGGAGATAGTGTCACCACAATTCGCCCCCCTGCCAACACCGTAATGATAAATTGTCATGGGTTGTTGCACATTTTATTCCTATGAATTCTACTCATAATACTATTGACATTGCAATAATATTTTTGAGATAACTTTTTAGATATTATGGGCTACCCATTGTAGTTGTATCTAATAGGGTTACAAAATTTACTTCTAGTTTTTGGAAGTGTCTTTTTCAAGACTTGGGTACTAAGCTGAATTTTAGTAACCTTCCACATATAGATGAACAAACTAAAATAGCGTATCAAGTAATTTAAAAATGGTTTGTTGGTGTGTGATGGATAAACCATAAAAATGGGAAGATTAATTACAACTAGTTTAATTTTCCTATAACAATGAGCATTAAGCATTATTGAAATGATTCCATTGTTGGACAACTGAGAGGGGGGGGGGGGGGGAATNAAACCTCTTCTTCTTTATATGATAAGTATTATTTACATTCTTTACATTATCATACATATGAGCACCAACTCATTGTGAGGCTACAACCTCTATTTTTGCAAGCTGCAACTTGTTGAGAGCACCAACTCTCTGTTTTCTTTAGCACCAACTAGAAGGAAGCAACAACTCCTTGGTTTCTCTAGCACCAACTAGAAGGAAGCACCAACTCCCTGGTTTCTCTAGCACCAACTAGAAGGAAGCACCAACTCCCTGGTTTCTCTAGCACCAACTAGAAGGAAGCTAAAAATCCCTGTGTTCAAGAACCCACTTGAACCTCTGAGGACACCAGTCTTCCCTAGCACCTCCCTACCACCCTAGTTTATGAATATGTGTTACTGAGACTTATTACAGTGATATAATGTTCAACAACAACTTACCAGTCTCATCATTGTTTTGCAAGATTTCACTGCTCTGTCTGCCTCACTGTCTTCCTGCATGCATCCATTGCACTTTCTGTTCTTCTGCCTTTTGTTCTCTGTGCACCATTCCCATTCGATGCAACTTTTGTCTTCTGTCCATTTCAGCTACTGCACTCCACCTCCTTCTTCACACATGCATCACACCTAACAGGAATAACCCCCGTCTCTTCTTTTCTCCACATTCTTATACTCCTTGTGCATCTTGTGCATCCTCTATCTGCAATGGTTCTGCATCCTCTTTGTGTCGAGTTCTCTGCCTATTCCACCCCACAACTCTTCAGCTTCTTTGTTTGTTCATCCCATGTGTCCATCATCATTGGCTGTCATCATAAGGTTACATCACATCACCAATAGTTCAGATTCTTCATCTTTTGTTATAGTTGAGCTCAACTACTCTGTTGCAGTTACAGGCTCCAATGCTCATTCCAACTGTCAATAGCCTCCACGACCAATCTTTTCTCCTACTGGAAGCTTCTTTGTGACCCTTCAGTTCCTTTGGAAATCACACAGAAGTCTCTTCGAGTCCTCTGGCAGAAACCATCAGTGGTTTCTAGTAGTTACATTGAGAAGTGCTACAATAGCCCTCCGATCTTCTTCAGTTTCATCTGCATCGTTGGATTAACTTCTCTAAATCTTGCGTTCATTCCGGCATTCCACTCTTCGACATTTCGGGATCACCATTGTGGAGGATTTTAGTACTCTCCATTTCTTGACCCCCGAAACTCCGAAAAGGAGCTTGTCTTCACTAACATTTCACGACTTCAGGTTTCGCGATTTCGGGACTCCTGAGATGAAGAGTCTTCACTCTTGACTCCTCCTACTCCCGGTATCCAAAACTCCGATATGGAGATTTTATCATTTCACGACTTCGGGTTTTGCGATTTCGGGACTCCTGTGATGCAGTGCCTTGACTCTTGACTTCTCAACCTCCCGGTATCTGATACTCCAATATGGAGTCGGATCAACGGTCCACGATTTCCTCGATCCAACAGCTTAGATCATTTCTCGATTTCACATTTCACAATTTCGGGACTCCTGTTGATGAAGGGTCCTTGTCATCTCCATCTCCCGGTAACCGAAATCCTGGTATCCAACGCTCCAAGTGATGCGCTTTTTTCGGGTTTTTGGGATTTCGCATTTTGGTACTTCAGGACTCTTGATGACGAGAGTTTGTGACATCTCTATATCCCGGTATCCGAAACTCCAGTAGCCGAAACTTCGAGCGATGCCCATATTTCCCGATTTTCGGGGTTTCACATTTCGCGACTTCGTGACTCCTGTGTTGGAGAGTCTCGACTCTTGACTTCTCCATCTCCTGGTAACATAAACTCCGAAATGGAGTCTTTGTTGGGGTGCCTGTTTCGGGATTTTGGGGTTTCGCATTTCGTGACTTCAAGAGTTGAAAGGTTGGAGCATTTCATTCCTTTGAATTTTCAGTCAGCGAAAGCATGATCTTTCGCCACGTCTTCTTCTTGGATCGACGGTCCAGATTTGTCCTTGATCCAACGGTTCAGGTTATATTGCGATTTCGCATTTCGTGACTTCGGGACTCCTGTAGTGGGAGTTCTTGACATCTCCAACTCCCGGTATCCGAAATCCTGGTAGTTGAAACTTCGAAATGGAGTTGGCCACACACTTTGATCTTTCCATTCAATCATCGTTGCACTGCTGGTCTTCCTTGCATGCTTGTTTTCCATCAAATGAACAAGCACACCTTCACACTGCGTTCGACTCTGCGCTAATTCCTCCTGAGCTTACTTTGTCCCTATTTTTCCATCAATGCATACTCTGATCTTGCCATCAATGACAAGAATACTCTGCCTGTTAAACATGTCAACAATCCTCTACACTATCACTCGATGAACTTATTGATCTTGCTCTGCTGTGTCTTCCCAAAATACTTCTGGTGCTCACCTGGCACATTCTTCCTATACTCAAATCATCATTGTTTCTGTACTTTCCATCAATGACAAGCATACGTTGCCTGTAGAACATGCCAACAATCTCCCCCTTTGGCATTGATGGCAACAAAGGCACCCATACCTGTTCTTTTCTCCCCCTTTGACATCAATGTTAAAGAAAACACGCTCCCGCTGAGCTGTTGCAATATTTTTTATAGGTATCATATATGCAATCAATACAAGACTCCCCCTAATAGGATGGACTCTCTTAGGTGTGAAACGAGATGACACCCAAATTTTGTCAGAAATATTCAAAAGGGATCTTAGCTAGGGGTTTGGTAAAGATGTCTGCTATTTGTTCTATGGTTGGAATGTACTGAACCTAAACAACCTGATTGGTGACTTTCTCTCTCATAAAATGGTATTTTATGGGAATATGCTTGGTCTTGGAGTGGAATACAGGATTCTTAGACACACTGATGGCACTAGTGTTATCACAATGAATTGGGATCGGTGCAACGTATTTTACCTCAAAGTCTGCAAGTGTCTGAATCATCCAAAATATCTAAGTGCAACAGGTAGCAACATCAATGTACTCTGCCTCTGTGGTTCATAAAGAAATGGAACCTTTCTTTTTACTAAGCCATGCTACTAATGAGTCACCTAGGAAGAATTCTCCTCCACTGGTTCTTTTTCTCTCATCAACACAGTTTGCCCAATCTGCATTTGAATAAGCAGTTAAATGAAAATTCTGATTTCTGGGATACCACAGACCATAAGTCATTGTTTCTTTCAAATATCTGAATATCCTTTTGACAGCTAGTAAATGACTCTGTTTAGGTGCAGACTGATATCTTCCAACCATTCCTACAACATGAATTATGTCTGGGCAAGATGTTGTGATGTACAACAGGCTGCCTATCATTGACCTATATGAATGCTGATCAACATCAGGTGAGTCATCATCCTTGCTTAATTTGCAGCCAGTAACCATAGGTGTGCCCACAGGTTTAGAATCTTCTATTTAAAACCTTTTCAACATTTCTCTTAGATATTTTTCTTGAGAAATGAACATCCCTTTAGACCTCTGAGTAATTTGCAGACCAAGAAAAAATGACAGTTCTCCTATCATGGACATTTCAAACTTAGATTCCATGGCAGAAGCAAACCATTGTACCAATGGATCCTTATTACATCCGAAGATGATGTCATCCACACAGACCAATACGATGAGCAAATTATTATCGTCTGTTTTAATATACAGATTGCTGTCAGTTGTTCCTCTCTTGAACCCTTTGTCTTTAAGATACGTATCCAGTCTGTGATACCAGGCTCGAGGGGCTTGTTTTAACCCATATAAAGATTTCTTCAGCTTGCATACTAAGTCATGGTTATCAGACAGTTTGAAACCCTCTGGTTGTTCCATATAGACTTCTTCACTTAAATCTCCATTTAGAAAATCTGACTTGACATCCATTTGATAGACTTTAAACCTTTTATGACAAGCATAGGCAAGAAACATTCTGATAGTGTCTAATCTTGCTACGGGCGCAAATGTTTCATCAAAATCCAGTCCTTCTATCTGAGCATATCCTTTACAGACTAACCTTGCTTTGTTTCTGACAACTTGTCCTTTCTCATTCAACTTATTCTTAAAGATCCATTTGGAGCCAATGACGTTTTTACCTTCAGGTCTATGAACCATCTCCCACATATTGTTTTTCTCAATCTGATCAAGTTCATCATTCATTGCTTTAACCCAGTGGTCATCTTTGTTGGCTTCATTGAAATTATTGGGTACCAACATGGATATGAAAGCTATATGAGATTGTTCGGTGGTTTTGATTAGATTTCTCCTGGTTTGTACACCTTTGTCTTTTTCTCCAATTATCTGACTTGCAGGATGATTCTTTTGAATGATTCTGGAGGAGGAATTTGAAGTTGACTGTTGATTTGAGTATGTCTGAGTGTTTGAGTCTTCATCTGATTCAGAGTCTTCATTTTCTGATTCTTGGACCTGTTCGTCTTCAACTTTAGTTGTGTCTTCTGTAGAAGACTCATTACTGTACATCTTTCTTGCTGGGATTCCTTCATCAATTTTTACATCAATACAGTCAACCATTTTATGCAGCCTCTTATTATAGCATATATATCCTTTACTATTTGTAGCATACCCTAAGAAGATACCTTCATCAGCCTTGTCATCATATTTTCTGAGGTTCTCATCATTATTCTTTATGTAGCATTTACTCCCAAAGACTTTGAAGTGTTTAATTGAAGCAGGTCTCCCAAACCATAGTTCATAAGGTGTCTTTTCACTTTATAGTCTGAGGTGAGCTTTGTTAAGAACATGGATTGTTGTGTGTATTGCGTCTACCCAGTAGGTTTGGCCAATGTTCTTCTCATTCATCATTGACCTAGCCATTTCCTGCACTATTCTGTTTTGCCTCTCAACAACTCCATTTTATTATGGAGTTCTTGGGATTGTGTATTCTCTGTTGATCCCATGCTCATCGCAGAATTCCTTGAAGTCTTTTGACATAAACTCTCCTCCCCGGTCTGATCTTACTGCCTTTAACCTCTTGCCTTTTTGAGTCTCAGTTAAAGCCTTGAATATTTTAAACTTCTCAAATGCTTCAGCCTTTTCCTTGAGAAAGGCAACCCAAGTAAGTCTGGAGTAATCATCGATAATAAACATGAAGTAGTTTTCTTTCCCTATGCCTTCCTATCTTGATGGTCCACATAAATCCATATGAACTAGTTGAAGTGGTTTCTCTGTTGAAGTAAATCTCTTGGACTTAAACCGTGTCCTGTTTTGCTTCCCGACTTGACAGGGTTTACAGATTGAATCTTTGGGCTTTGATATTCTCGGAAGATCTTTTACTGCCTCGAGTTTTTTGAGTTTGATTAAGTGGTCAAAGTTTAGATTTCCAAGTATCCTATGCCATAACCAGCTTTCATCATGTCCGCTTAGATGACATTCTTCTCTATTTTGTTTAAGAACATATACATTATTTTATGTCCTTATGCCTTTGGCCACCACTTGTCCTGAGGTTACAGATTTTATCTTGCAGTCCTTGAATGTGAACACCACTTCACATCCTCTGTCACACATTTGAATTACACTGAGCATATTATGTTTCAGCCCATCTACAAGTAGAACATCTTGGGCTTTTCCTTTTCCATTACTTAAGCTCACCATCCCTTTGCCCTTTATTTTCCCTGGAGTATCATTTCCAAAGGCTACGTTTCCTGATTTGATTTCACTTAGAGATAGAAAATTGCCTTTGTCTCCCATCATATGTTTGGAGAATCGACTGTCTATATACCAAGGATTGGTTTTTCTTTGAGTGGACAATACTAATCCACACTTGTCACTTTCCTTCTTCTTCCAAAACTTGACATTTTCAACAGGGGATTTCAAATCTAGTTCATAGTTCCTTAACCGATAGTCAGTAGATTTATGTCCAAAGTTATGACAGGTGTAGCATTCAATCTCATTATTCAATAGGTCAAACTTATTGTTGCAGTGTTGTCTACTCATTGACTGTTGATTATTTCTTGGCCTCCTTAGTTGCATGTTCCTAGACTTAATTTGGCAATTTGCAGTCTGTGAAGGATTGTTACTTGGCTGTATCATTCTTTGTTGTGGGATGTATTTATTCCTTTGAAATCTTAATTTCTTATGTCTAAGTCTTAAGGAACAATTTATAGCTTTGTGACCAAAGTTAGAACAGTATAAACAATAGCCATAGAAAAATTCTTTGTACCTGGAAAATGGTTGTCTTCTTTGAGCAAATCGATTTCTTCCATGCTGATGACATCTTTCAGCAGGGGGCACACTATTTCTTTGTTATACAGATTCAGTCCTGGCACCTTTTTCCTTACTCGTCCTGGGTGGTTGATTGTATTCCTTTGTTTCTGCAGGTTTGTTGTTGTCATTGGTTGTACATTTGACAAACTTGATGGGTTCTTCGTCTCTTGGCTTTCCACTACTTGATCCCTGTTCATAACCCAAACCATTTTTTAGGTTTGGATTCCTTTGCTGATTCAGAATGGTGGCCAATCCTTCTGAGGATTTGATACTTGATAGATTCTGATTATACAAGGCTTGAAACTTCTCCATCTCTTTCCTAGTTTTCACTACTTCTTGTTCTAATGCTTCACATATTTCCTTCTTTTATGATAACTGTCGTTTCAGAATGTCTTCAATTTTCTTTGCCTCTTCTAATTCTACTTTTAGTAGGACAAGGTCTTCATCAGGTTCTTTACTGTCTTTTTCGAACTGTATCATCAATTGTCTTTGCTTTCTATTCTTGATTCTTAGTCTGTCAATCTCTTCTAGTGCACTGATCAATTCTCCTTCCATGTCAACCACAACTTCTTCTTCATCAACATCACTCCCTGTGATGTTATTATCATAATCTTCTTTGGCCATAAGTATGAAGTCATTTAGTTTATCTTCAATAGATGAATCATTGTCTTCATCATTTGATGGATCATCATCATTGTTTACGCAAAGACTTTTCTTCTTAAAGTTATTCTCTTTAAAGAAATTTATGTTTTTGTACTTCTCCTCATCATCACATGTCTGATCCTTTCCTTTGTGGGGACATTTATTTGCAAAATGACCTATCCTACCATAGTTGAAACATTTGAAAGGCAGTTTACCTTTGTATTTTCCTGATCCCTTCTTCAGTCTCTTCACAATTTTTTCTTCAATTTCATTGGGCTCAAAATCCTCATTCTTGTCTTCCTTAAATGATTCTTCTCTAGAGGTGGGTTTATCTTTAACTATTCTCATTTCATATGAAGTCAATGTTCCTAGAAGTTGATCAAACTCCAAGGTTTTTAGATCATTTAGTTCTTCTATAGCAGAGACCTTCAGATTGAACCTATCTGGGAGAGATCTCAAGATTTTCTGAACTAAAGAAGGTTCCTCAATTGTTTCACCAAGTGCTTTCATTGAATTTACCATTTATTCTACTCTCAAAAAGAATTTTCCAATAGTTTCATCTTCTTTCATCTTCAGCTATTCAAACTGCATTCTATAGGTTTGAAGCTTGGCATCCTTTACCTTCTCATTACCTTCATAACTATTAATGAGTTTGTCCCACATTTCTTTGGCAGTTCCTAGATGCATAACTTTTACGAATTCTACTTCTGCAAGCCCACTCAAGATAACATTCATAGCCTTAGCGTTGAAGCTAAATTCTAGTTTGTCATCCTTATTGGCTAGTACAACTCGCTTTACATAACCAGTATCTACCACATCCCAAACATCTGCACCTAAATCCATTATGTAGGTTCTCATTCTAACTTTCCAGAAGGCAAAGTTTGTTCCATTGAACAAAGGGGCCTTATTGGTTGGATTTCCTTCATGGATTGACATGTTTAAGCTCTAGTATCTACCTTTAGATAAAAAGGGGCTGGATATGATACCAATTGTTGGAAAACTGAGAGGGGGGGGTGAATCAATTGTTACTGTGCTTAAACAATTATACTTCTTTTAAATTCTTTACAAGGCACTCAATGATGATCACAATAATGCAGGTAAATATGCAATGGGACATTCAACATCAATCACATATATGAGATACACAGAGACAAATATTTCCCGAGGAAACCCATAAAGGGTAAAAACCTCTTCTTCTTTATATGATAAGTATTATTTACATTCTTTACATTATCATACATTGAGCACCAAATCATTGTGAGGCTACAACCTCTGTTTTTGCAAGATGAAACTTGTTGAGAGCATCAACTCTCTGTTTTCTCTAGCACCCACTAAAAGGAAGCAACAAATCCCTGGTTTCTCTAGCACCAACTAGAAGGAAGCACCAACTCCCTGGTTTCTCTAGCACCAACTAGAAGGAAGCTACAACTCCCTGTGTTCAAGCACCCATTTTAACCTCTGAAGACACCAGTCCTCCCTAGCACCTCCCTACCACCATGGTTTATGAATGTTTTACTGAGACTTATTACAGTGATATAATGTTCAACAACAACTTACCAGTCTCATCACTGTTCTGCAAGATTTCGTTGCTCTGTCTGCCTCACTGTCTTCCTGCATGCATCCATTGCACTTTCTATTCTTCTGCCTTTTGTGCTCTGTGTGCCATTCCCATTCGATGCACCTTTTGTCTTCTGTCCATTTCAGCTACTGCACTCCACCTCCTTCTTCACACATGCATCACACCCAACAGGAACAACCCCCATCTATTCTTTTCTCCACATTCTTATACTCCATGTGCATCTTGTGCATCCTCTATATGCAATGGTTCTGCATCCTCTTTGTGTCGAGTGCTCTGCCTATTCCACCCCACAACTCTTCAACTTCTTTTTTTGTTCATCCCATGTGTCCATCATCACTGGGTGTCATCATCAAGTTACTTTTCATCACCAACATCTCATATTCTTCATCTTCTATTACAGTTGATCTCAACTACTCTGTTGCAGTTACAGACTCCAACGCTCATTCCAGTTGTCAATAGCCTCCACGAACAATCTTTTCTCCTACTGGCAACTTCTTTGTGACCCTTCAGTTCCTCTGGAAATCACATAGAAGTCTCTTCGATTCCTCTAGTAGAAACCATCAGTGGTTTCTAGCAGTTACACTGAGAAGTGCTACAGTAGCCCTCCAATCTTCTTCAGTTTCATCTGCATCATTGGATTAACTTCTCTAAATCTTGTGTTCATTCCGACATTCCACTCTTCGGCATTTCGGGATCACCATGGTGGAGGATTTTAGTACTCTCCATTTCCCGACCCCCGAAACTATGAAAAGGAGCTTGTCTTCACTAACATTTCGCGACTTCGGGTTTCGCGATTTTGGGACTCCTGAGATGACGAGTCTTCACTCTTGACTCCTCCTACTCCCAGTATCTGAAACTCCGATATGGAGTCTTTATCATTTCGCGACTTCGAGTTTCGCGATTTCGGGACTCTTGTGATGCAGTGTCCTGATTCTTGACTTCTCAACCTCCCGATATCCGAAATCCCGGTATCCGATACTCCAATATGGAGTTGGATCAACGGTCCATGATTTACTCAATCGAACGGCTTAGATCATTTTTTCATTTTGCGTTTCACGATTTTGGGACTCCTGTTGATGAAGGGTCCTTGTCATATCCATCTCCCGGTAACCGAAATCCCGGTATCCAACACTCAGAGTGATGCACCTTTTTCGAGTTTTCGGGATTTCACATTTCGGCACTTCGGGACTCCTGATGACGAGAGTCCGTGACATCTCTATCTCCCAGTATCCGAAACTCCGATAGACGAAACTTCAAGCAATGCGCCTATTTTGTGATTTTTGGGGTTTCGCATTTCGCGACTTCGGGACTCATGTGTTGGAGAGTCTCGACTCTTGACTTCTCCATCTTCCAGTAACTGAAAATCTGAAATGGAGTCTTTGTTGGGGTGCCTGTTTCTGGATTTCAGGGTTTCGCATTTCGCGACTTCGCGAGTTGAAAGGTTGGAGCATTTCATTCCTTTGACTTTTCAGTCAGCAAAAGCATGATCTTTCGCCACATCTTCTTCTTGGATCGACTGTCCATATTTGTCCTTGATCCAACGGTTCAGGTTATATTACGATTTCACATTTCGCAACTTCGGGATTCCTGTAGTGGGAGTTCTTGACATCTCCAACTCCCGGTATCTGAAATCCCGGTAGTCAAAAATCCGAAATGGAATTTGACCAACACTTTGATCTTTCCATTCTATCATCGTTGCGCTGCTGGTCTTCCTTTCCTGCTTGTTTTCCATCAAATGAACAAGCACACCTTCGCAATGCGTTCGAATCTGCGCTAATTCCTCCTTAGCTTACTTTGTCCCTATTTTTCCATCGATGCATACTCTGATCTTTCCATCTATGACAAGAATACTCTACCTGTTAAACATGTCAACAATCCTCTGCACTATCATTCGATGAACTTATCGATCTTGCTCTGTTGTGTCTTCCCAAAATACTTTTGGTGCCCGCCTGGAACATTCTTCCTGTACTCAAACCATCATTGATGGTGTACTTTCCATCAATGATAAGCATATGTTTCCTGTAGAACATGCCAACATCTATTTGAGGCTTTATATTGCATAAGATGCAAAACACATGTGCATTGGGATAATCTAGTAAACATAATTGTATTTGGGCCATAAATTCTCAAGGAAATGGAACAAGGAATTTTAGAATCAAGAAGACCTTGAAAGTAACCCTAGATAGGTAGGAAAGTTATGCATATAAGAATAAAGTGCATAGAGAATTCCATGTTGGAGAACATGTATTCCTCCAAGTGAAGCCAAGGAAGAGTTCCTTGAAGGTCGGAAGTTGTGCCAAGCTAGAACCTAGATATTGTGGGCCATTTGAATTCCTTGATAGGATAGCTTCAGTTGGATATAGACCTGCATTGTTTGCTAACATTGAGGCCCAAAATGATTTCCATGTTTATTTGTTTAAGAAATATGTACATGATCCTAACCATGAGATTGATTGGGCTACGATCCAAGTAGAAAAAGGGGAATATTTCAAAATAGAGCCACTATGAAGCCTTGAAAATAAATTAACATTGCTCCAGAACTGAGCCATTAGAGAGGTAAAGGTGCAAAGTAATCACTTTGGCCACTATGAGGCTACTTGGGATCTTGAGGATGTCATGAAAGAAGCATACCCATTTTTCTAATGATCTTGAGTGGCATTGAAGCCAGTGTTATTCCAAGGGGGAGGGGAATGTAATACCTTGATTTTGACCCCTAGGATGTATTGGATTAAATTGTATATAAATTGTATACGAGTGGTTATAATGATGGGATTTAATACATGTGAGCTTAAATAAATGATCCCATTTGTAAATTTTGTAAATATGATAGTATGAATTGTTACCCTATGACTCCCTATATAATCATAAAGTCCTACACCACCTTTGTGTATTTCACACTATATCATATTGTTTTTATACTAAGTGTGAATTATATCCTATTTTCCCTCCTCCTAACCTTATCTCTTGATGAGGTGTCAGTGTGAGAGAAAATCTAGTTTACGAGGTGGTTTCATTCATGCACTATAAATTTGTATCATTGGAATGAATATTATGAACGAGAATATGGATTAAATCCTTTTCCGCCATTTTTTTGCATCCTATCTTGTTTTCTGTTTCTTAACTTAGTAAAATATATCCTTGAGTCTTAAGGGACATGGTAATTCATGGTAATGATCCATGAGAAGTGTAACTTACAAAAAAGATCATGCTAGTGTTGATCTATGTACTGAGCTACGATGGCTATGGTGATGTTGCTGCAATGAGTATGATGAACATATGACCATGATGAGTATATTGAAGAAGAGATGCAATGAATAAGATAGAACCATCAATAGAAATGTAGGCCATCCAATGATAAGACATCAATGAAGGGGGATTTTTTATTTATTTTGGAGTGACTACTAGTATAATATTTCTCTTTCATTATTTATCTATTTTTAGTGATTTCAGTTGTGTTGGAAATTAGATTCAAAGGTGCAGTCATTAAAATGCAGATTACAACAATTATACACAACCAAATTAAGAATATAATATAATGTTGGAAAGGTATTTTAGAGATCGATCAAATATCTCTAACTCTTTACTGAACAAATAAAATTTGAAGTAGAAAATATTGTTGAAACAATCCACCCAAAATGGAAAATGAATGCTACAAGTGAAAAACATGTTTTTTTCACTGTAGAAATTGTTTTTTTGAAATAATAATTGTAGATCGAACAACCAAGTGATTATTCAAATGAGAATCTCTCATTTTTTCATTTGACTTATTGATTAATGAGATTTTGTCAATGAAATTTTGATGGATTTCCCAAGATACTGTGAAACAGTTTCATGCAAGATTTGCATATCGTACACACAGATTCATAATAATGAGAGTGTGCCTTTAAGATAGCCTCATTGAGATTTCTAATGGGTTCTCTTTATTTTTCAATTCATTGTTGAATTCATGAAGTATTTTGGCAAAAACATTTATTTTTTTTGTAAAATTAACTTGGAGAAGTTTTGTGAAAGAAGGGAATCTGGAAGGCTCAGTTGCCAAACTTTGTAAAAGTTTTTTTAGATTTGTGTTTTGAATAAAATCTTTATAAGTTTTTTGGTAAAAAATAAATGTACTGAATATGAAATCATATTCAAATACAAAGGTTTCATAGTCTCATTGAAAAGGAGAAAATAAACCTAGCTAAGAGCTTTATGTACTACATATTTCAATGAAAAGTATCATTTTTTGGTCTTGGATGTGTCCTAGACCCATCTTGAAATTTGAATAATGGGGTCTAAGGAACATTGTACTTATGTGATGATTTTCTTGATGATTCTTTTGTGTCTAGTTTTGAAATATTGAGATCACACTTGTAATTGGTCATACATCAACCACACACACGCAATATAAGGAAACTTAATGCAATTTGAGCACAAATTAATGCCAATCAAGAACATGAAATCAATTAGATACAAAGCATATTCAAGAAATCAAGTTTTCAATCACATTAGCATTCAACGACAAATCTAGATCAACATTAATTCCAATACTTGGTACTTGCAATGGTTTTTGTAAGTGTCAAATCAAAATTGAATTGCATTGTAACTTGCAAATAGTCGTTTTTGTAAGTTTACTTGTATTTTCAATATCGAGTTGAATTGCACTTGTTGGGTGAATTCTTAGTTGAACCCAACACCCTCCAATTTTCGAGTCTACAATGAATTGGTTGAGTGTTGAAATTACTAAGACAACTGAGAGGGGGGGGGGGTGAATCAGTTGCTATTGTGCTTAAACAATTTCAGGTCTATTAAAACATTCTTAATATTTATTCAAGTGATCATCAATATTATAAAACATATGGACAACATAAATAATGAGTATCAGTCACACATAAGATATACACAAAGACAGATTTTCACGAGGAAACCCATAAAGGGAGAAAACCTCTTCTTCTTTGAAATGATAGGCGGTCTTTTAAGTTCTGTACATCATCTATAATTGAGAACCAAATCAATGTGAGGCTACTACCTCTGTTTTACAAGCTCCAACTTGTTTGAGAGAACCAACTCTCTAATTTCTCTAGCACCCACTAGAAGGAAGCACCAACTCCCTGAGTGTTCCAACACCGACTAGATGGAAGCACCTACTTCCACTTATACAAGCACCAACTTGTTTGAGAGCACCAACTCTCTGGTTTCTCTAGCACCCACTAGAAGGAAGCACCAACTCCCTGAGTGTTCCAACACCAACTGGATGGAAGCACCAACTTCCATTTACATAGGCTCCAACCTGTATAACATAGAACACTTGTTCTCCCTTGCACCACCCTGCCACCCTGGTTTCTCTGGCTGCAACCAGATGCAAGCTACAACTCCCTGTGTTCAAGTACCCACTAGAACCTTTGAGGAAAATAATCCTCCCTAGCACCTCCCAACCACCCTGAAATATAAAACTTTTCTTTCTGTGAATTTATTACAATGATTCAATAGTTTTCATTTTATTACCAGGCTTATCACTGTTCAACTATGCCGCTCTTCTCTGCCTGCATCAGTGTCTCCCTTCTTGCATCCTCTTTAGCTTTCTGATCTTATCCTATGTCTCAGCATGCACACCTTGGATTTATCTTCTTCTCACAGATATGCATCTTTGATACGTGCACTTTCTGCTCTCTTCCACTATTATGTTATATTCAGCTTTTGTTCCTCATCTCTATGTTTTCTTTCCACTGCGGATACTATGATTTTACCTTTCTATGGTTCAATTAATTTTTCACTCGGCACAGCCACACGCGCACAGTCACAACATATATCTTTTATCCACTTCCTCTTCGGTTACACCTCGAATCTTCTTGGGAAAAAATGCCTCAGCAACTGAATCGCCAACCGTCCAAGAACCATGATTCAGTTCTGCTAATTGAATCGTAACTAAATAGTTAATCATAAAGATCAACAATAGCCCTTCGATCAGATGCTCAAATAACCAGCACCGTTGGATTAAATCCGTAGGGTCTAGCGTTTATTTCGCCATTTCACATTTCGACATTTCGACATTTCAGCATTCCTGTGGTGAAGAGTCTCGACTCTTCATGTTACGATCATCGAAAAGGAGCTTAGCTTGGTGTTATCTCCTCCCTCTCACATGACCACTGACGGTGACTACAGCCTACACCAAAAGGTGTTTTTCGCATTTCAACATTTCGGCATTCTTGTGGTGAAGTGTTTCGACACTACAACTCCTGGTATCCGAAAGCTACACCAAAAGGTGTTTTTCGCATTTTGACATTTTGACATTTCGACATTCTTGTGGTGAAGTGTTTCAACACTCCAACTCCCGGTATCCGAATCTCCGAAATGGAGTCATATCAACGGTCCGGTATTTCATCGTTTCACATTTCGACGTTTCGGCATTTCTGTGATGAAGTGTTTCGACACTTCCAACTCCCGGAATCCGAAAATCCGAAATGGAGTCAGATCAACGGTCTGGTATTTCGGCGTTTCACGTTTTGTGATTTCATCATTCTTTTCATGAGTGTCCTTGACACCTCCAACTCCCGGTATCCGAAACTCCGAAATGGAGATTATGTCATGGTTTCTCATTTTGCGATTTTCTGCCGTGAGTTGCTTCCTTGACTCCTCTAACTCTCGGTATCCGAAACTCCGAAATGGAGTTTACGCTTTTGATCTTGCCATGCGATCATCGTTGCGTTGCTGGTCTTGCCACTTTCTCTTGTTCGTCATCGTCGGGTTGAGCTTGCCATCAATGACAAACAAATACTCTGCCTTCTGTCTGCCCATAATAAATATGCCAACAATCTCCCCCTTTGGCATTGATGGAAACCTTGAAGACACTACTCATAGCATCCTTACCATTACACTTTCTCCCTCTTTGACATCAATGTCAAAGAAGTAACACGCTCTCCCTGAGCTTTTGCAGTACATACTCCCCCTGTCAACTATGAGCAACTTATAAATACAACAGATATTCAATAAGTACTCCCCCTGATTAGGTGAACAGATTAGACGAAAGAAATTATAACCCCCAACTTTTGACGAAGATATCCAAAAGGGGTCGCTGCTAACAGTTTAGTAAAGATATCAACTATCTGTTCTGTGGAAGGAATATAATTCAGCTAAACAATTATGTTTGTAACTTGTTCTCTGAGAAAATAGTATTTTATTGGTATGTGCTTAGATTTTGAATGAAGTACATGACTCTTAGAGAGACTGATGGCACTGGTGTTATCACAGTGAAGTGGAATGGGATCAGTGTAAGTTACCTTCAAATCTGCAAGAGTTTGTATCATCCATAAAATTTGTGTGCAACAAGTAGCAGCAGCAACGTATTTTGCCTCTGTAGTTGATAATGAAATGGATCCTTTCTTTTTACTAAGCCATGCTACTAATGAGTCACCCAGGAAGAATGCTCCTCCACTGGTGCTTTTTCTCTCATCAACACAATTTTCCCAATCTGCATCTGAATAAGCAGTTAACTGAAAATTCTGATTTCTGGGATACCACAGACCATAAGTCATTGTTCCCTTCAGGTATTTGAATATCCTTGTGACAACTACCAAGTGACTTTGTTTAGGAGCTGACTGATAACGACCTACCATTCCAACAACTTGCATTATATCAAGACGGGATGTTGTGATGTACCGAAGACTTCCTATCATTGATTGGTATGTCCTTTGATCAAGATCGGATGACATATCATCTTTACTAAGCTTGCAACCAACCACCATAGGTGTACTAACAGGAGAGGAATCCTCCATTTGAAATTTCTTCAACATCTCTTTCAATTATTTTTCTTGAGATATAAAAATTCCTGCAGAAATTTGTTTTACTTGTAAGCCAAGAAAATATGATAGTTCTCCTATCAAGGAAATCTCAAACTCTGTTTGCATAGAGTTAGCAAACCACTGGACAAATGATTCATTAGTACAACAAAAAATAATATCATCTACATAAACCAAAACAACTAGTAAATTATCACCTTCAGACTTAATGTAGAGATTGTTGTCAACAAT
>ML794532.1:103794-114118 GCA_009831015.1 Picea engelmannii
CTTACTATATTTCTTGAATTTGTACTTCTTTTCATCATCAGAGTTCTGGTCCTTTTTCTGATGGGGACACTTAGATGCAAAATGACCTATCTTACCACAGTTAAAACATTTGAAGGGAAGCTTGCCTTGATATTTTCCCGATCCTTTCTTTAACCTTCTCACAAATTTTGCTTCAATATCATCTAAATCTGAATCAGTATTCTTGTTTGCTTTAAAATATGCTTCTCTAGTAATTGATTTATCTTTGTTGATTCTCATTTCATATGCAGTTAAAGTTCCTAGGAGTTGATCAATGGACAAAGTTTTAAGATCATTTAGTTCTTCTATTGCAGAGAATTTTGGATTAAATTTATCAAGCAAAGATATTAAAATATTCTTAACTAACATTGATTCTTCAAAATTCTCACTAAGACCCTTCATGGCATTCACAAGTTCTTCAACTCTTAAAAAATAATTTCTAACTGTTTCATCTTCATTCATCTTTAGTTGTTCAAACTTCAACCTAAATGTTTGAAGTTTTCCATCTTTTACTTTCTCATTTCCTTCATAGCTGCTAATAAGTTTATCCCACGTTTATTTGGCAGTTTGAAGATGCATCACCTTTACAAACTTGGCTTCTTCAAGTCCATTCAAGATAGCATACATTCCCTTAGCATTAAACCTAAATTCTAACTTATCATCCTTGGAAGCTAGCACAACAGGCTTTATGTATCCAGTCTCTACTACATCCCAAACAACAACACCTAAGGCCATGAGGTATGTTCTCATTCTAACCTTCCAAAAGGAAAAATTTGTTCCATCAAATAGAGGAGGCTTACTGGCTGAAGTCCCTTCATGACTTCTCATGTTTAATCTTACAGATATACCTTTAAATAAAAGGAACGTGCTCTAATACCAATTGTTGAAATTACTAAGACAACTGAGGGGGGGGGGGGGGGGGNGTTGTTATTGTGATTAAACAATTTTAAGTCTATTAAAACAATCTTAATCTTTCTACAAGTGATAATCAATATTATACAACATATGGACAATATAAATAATGAGCATCAGTCACACATAAGATATACACAGAGACAAATTTTCAAGAGGAAACCCATTAAGGCAGAAAACCTCTTCTTCTTCGAAATGATAGGAAGTCTTTTAAGTTCTGTACATCATCTATAATTGAGCACCAACTCAATGTGAGGCTACTACCTCTATTTTACAAGATCCAACTTGTTTGAGAGCACCAACTCTCTTATTTCTCTAGCACCCACTAGAAGGAAGCACCAACTCCCTGAGTGTTCTAGCACCGACTGGATGGAAGCACCTACTTCCACTTATACAAGCACCAACTTGTTTGAGAGCACCAATTATTTGGTTTCTCTAGTACCCACTAGAAGGAAGCACCAACTCCCTGAGTGTTCCAACACCAATTGAATGGAAGCACCAACTTCCAGTTACACAAGATCCAACCTATATAACAGAGAACACTTGTTCTCCCTTGCACCACCCTGCCACCCTAGTTTCTCTGGATGCAACTAGATGGAAGATACAACTCCCTGTGTTCAAGCACCCACTAGAACCTCTGAGGACAACATTCCTCCCTAGCACCTCCCAACCACCCTGAAATATAAAACTTTTCTTTTTGTGAATTTATTACAGTGATTCAATAGTTTTCATTTGCTTACCAGGATTATCATTGTTCAGCTATGCCGCTCTGCTCTGCCTACATCAGTGTCTCCCTTCTTGTGTCCTATTCATATTTATGATCTTATCCTCTGTCTTAGCATGCACACCTTGGATTTATCTTCTTCTCATAGATATGCATCTTTGATATGTGCACTTTCTGCTCTCTTCCACTATTCTGTTATATTCATCTTCTGTTCCTCATCTCCGTGTTTTCTTTCCACTGCGCATACTGTAATTTTACCTTTCTACGGTTCAATTCATTTTTCACTCAGCATAGCCACACGTGCACATTCACAGCGTATATATTTTATCCACTTCCTCTTCGGTTACACCTCGAATCTTCTTGGGAAAAAACGCCTCAGCAATTGAATCGCCAACCGTCCAAGAACCATGATTCGTTTCGGATAACTGAATTGTAACTGAACAGTTAATCATAAATATCAACAATATCCCTTCGATCATATGTTCAAATAACCAGCACCGTTGGATTAAATCCATAGGGTCTTGCGTTTATTTCGCTATTTCACATTTCAACATTTTGACATTTCGACATTCCTGTGGTGAAGAGTCTCGACTCTTCATGTTACGATCGCCGAAAAGGAGCTTAGATTGGTGTTAGCTCCTCCCTCTCACATGACCACTGACGGTGACCACAACCTACACCAAAAGGTGTTTTTCACATTTCAACATTTCGGCATTTCGGCATTCCTGTGGTGAAGTGTTTCGACACTCCAACTCCCGGTATCTAAAACCTACACCAAAAGGTGTTTTTTTCATTTCGACATTTCGACATTCCTGTGGTGAAGTGTTTTGACACTCCAACTCTCGGTATCTGAAACTCCGAAATGGAGTCAGATCAATGGTATGGTATTTTGTCGTTTCGCATTTTGGTGTTTCGACATTTCTGTGATGAAGTGTTTCGACACTTCCAACTCCCGATATCCGAAACTCCGAAATGGAGTCAGATCAACGGTTTGGTATTTTGGCATTTCACATTTCACGATTTCATCATTCTTGTCGTGAGTGTCCTTGACACCTCCAACTCCCGGTATCCGAAACTCCGAAATGGAGATTAAGTCGTGGTTTCACATTTCGCTATTTTCTGTCGTGAGTTGCTTCCTTGACTCCTCCAACTCCCGGTATCCGAAACTCCGAAATGGAGTTTACACTTATGATCTTGCCATGCGATCATCGTTGCACTGCTGGTCTTTCCACTTTCTCTTGTTCTTCATCGTCGAGATGAGCTTTCCATCAATGACAAACAAATACTCTGCCTTATTTCTACCCGTAATAAATATGCCAACATTGAGTCATTGAATTGTATACAAGGTGGAATTGCAAGAAGGCCTATTAGTTCTCAAGTCAATTGTAATCCAAACCTACTTTCACAAAGAGGCCTCATTAAATATTTAAAAATGGCTCAAACTCTAGAATTACTAGAGTTACTAAACACTCTAATACTCACTACCATTGACAATACAATCTCAATCAACAAAAAAACTCTTAAATCAATTTTAACATTTTTGCAAGTTTCACAAGCCAAAGTTAAAATTATTTAGACTCAATCATATATTCTTCATGATGAACTTTAGCTAAAGTATGTTCAACATTTTGAACTAGTCCTTGTACAAAACAACCCACTTTTTGAATTTGATAATAATTCCAATCGATAGTCAGTACATGATCAACTTAGTGAAACAACTTTAGATGCAATTTCAAATGAGAATGGAGTTATTCATGAACATTTTCAACATACTCTTTCCAAGACCATTATTAGACCTTGGTAAGAAATCAAAAACAACAAACACAAACAAGACTTGGATATGATAAGGATCTAACCTTTCATATTCCAAACCATTCTAGACCAATCCACTTCAACAATGCAAGATTCCTTCAAGAAGTTTCAACTTCACTTGTTCCAGTTCAACATCATAATGCTAAGTGCCAACATATTCATTGAGTTGGTCATATGGATGATCACTGTTTTGATCTCCATCCTTGTCAGCATTGAAACACACATAATCGTTGATGAGATAGATGCTCCAAACCAGATATACTTATAAGATTAAAGATTCACTATGGGTGGATCAATCCTTGTCAATGGTCATCAACAACGAAGCAATGATATGAATTTTATTGCATAATTCTCTCTTGAGTAAAGACACATCTTGCACCATATTTCCATTCAATCTTCTCTCCTTGCACCTTAAAAGGGGGGATGTACAAAAATAAAATGAGAATGGTACTTTGTTGCACCTCAAAGGGGGGAGTATATTGATGAAACTATCTTGCACCTTAAGGGGGGAGTACATTAATGAGTGAAAATAGTTAGTGGAAAATTGAAACCACCAAATGAAATGAAAATGGTTAGTGGTTAACCAAAACCACCAATGTAGTGATGAATTGGTTTAGGGTAACACACAATAAAACCCATGATGTATCACCTTTCAACTAACAAAGGGGGGAATATATACGATGATTATCAAACTTCAAGTTTTGACAACAATGAATTGCAAATTGGGCAACAACAATCTCTATATGGAAGACTTAAACAAACAAAACACCAAATGGGTGACAATGATATCAATAAGAGAGTTACAAAGACTTCATCACTTGTGATAAATTTCCAATTGGGCATTTTTGAGGTTTCATCACTTGTGATAAATTTCCAATTGGGCATTTTTGAGGTTTCATCACTTGTCATATTTTGTGTGACATCCATTGTTTATTTGATTTTGATCTAAACATGATGATTGATTCAAAATTTTAGTAGTTCCAGTGGGACACCTAGTTTACTAAGTGGTTATTTTATAGAATTATGGTTTAGTTGAATCATACATAGAAATTCAAATTAATGATTGGGATGTTGATTGACACTATTTTTGTGTCATTTTCTGAGAGCAGTTTTGTGAACATTTTGTCCACCTAGATGATCATTTGACCTAGTAGAGGACAACTAGATCTATTTGCATTGTTTCTTGGCATTTGATTGAGTTGTCAGGAATTTTTAGGGATGTGTCAGACTTGTAGTTGAGTCACTTCTAATGATTCAATCTCATTAGATATTGGAGTTGGCATCAATGAACAATTACAAGTGTTCTGGATCACATGTTTACATAGTGGGATTTTCCAAATTCTATGAGTTTTCAACATCCAGATTTGGTGGTTTTTCAAGAAATTCTTCATCGAGGCTCAACTCAAAAGTTCCATATTGAAGACATGGAGAGGATACTAGTTATTACTTCCTTGTTGGTATTATTTTTCAAACTTGTGATTGAGAGGGGGATTGTTAGCGTGTGACTCCCTATACAATCATCAAGTCCTACACCACCTTTGTGTATTTCAAATTATAAGATATAGTTTTTATCCCAAGTGTGTATTAGATCCTATTATTCCTCCTCCTAGCCTTATCTCTTGATGAGGTGTCGATGTGAGAGAAAATACGGTTTATGAGGTGGTTTCATTTATGTACTATAAATTTATATCATTGGAATGAATATTATGAATCAAACATATGGCTTAAAGCCTTTTCCCCTAAGTTTTTGTGTCCCATCTTGTGTGCTATTTATTAACATGAATTCCTAGTGTGAAGCTTAGAGCCAAGGTATAACCAGTGAATGGATATGCATGTATGATGTAAATATACTTATATGAAATGTGTGGTAGGCTTGCCGTGATAAACTCAATATATGTAAATATTAATGTTAGAATACAATATATAATGTTCCAAGATGGCTGTGAAGAGAAGAAGAAGGGTTATGATTCCACTAGAGGGGAAGAGGAAATGGTTCCTATGGTAAAGTGGATCCTCTATTGCCAAGTGTTAACCTTAAATATTATCTTTTTTCCACACGTTCCAAAAATTGAATCCATCCACCTCCTTTGACTTATAAAACCAATCGTTGAATTCATGCAAGAGTTTGGTGGGGAAGTCTTCTCATGTAGTTATGGATGCATGGGATAAGTACAATCATCACAGGGAAGCATAAGAGTCCTACATTTATCCTATTGAAAGTAATTTTAACCACCATTTGATCCAGGTGGATATTGGTGGCCACCCAACTATTCCAACTAGATCCTTTTGACAGTTTTAGTTCAACACGTTTTTATGTACTTATTTGTAATGGTGGGTTATACACTTCTAAGGATGTCTGAATCCCCACACATCTTCCAGGTGGATGCTGGTGGCCTCCCACCTAATCCAACTGTCTTATTTTGTATGTTTTCATGTCAACACATCTTGTTGTACTTCCAAAGCCGTTTTGGGGCCCTTAACAATGTTTTTTTGGATCACCACAGTCAAAATGTAGACAGAGTCAGAGTTTGATGATGTAATGTGCAGTTCTTAAAAGAATTTTTCAAAGGGCTATCATGTGCCTAAAATAGAGGTCGTATGCAAAATTTACAACCCCAGGAAGTTGAGGTACCAACTTACCCATAAGGTCCCACATAACTTTTGGCGTTTCACCTCCTAGGGTTAGGTTTTTGGATATCTAGGGTTTTGGAATTCATGAGTAATATCAAAAAGGAATATGGAGCCTCATTGTAATCATTCTTCTCAGATAGATACACATAGCAACCACATCTCTCCTCGGAGATAGCTACCACCATTAGAGCAAGTGTTTCAATTATGCAATTTTATAGTTTTAGCCTATTTCATTTATTCAATAGAAGATATTGTTCACTGCATATCTGTGTTGTTCTTCATATCTCTGTGTTTATTGTATTTAGTCTGTTAATCAGTTCATTCCGCTCATAAATCCAGATCAATGGTATCAGAGCGATCTACTCTTCATTTATTTTTATTCATGCATGTCCTCGACAAGATCTGGGTACAAGAAGTTGGGACTCGAACCAATCGAGCCGTCGCAAGATCGACTGCGCCAAGCCTGACAACAACCCATGGGAGACAAAAAGAAATATTATGGAGTAGGAGATCCTTTTAAAATGTTGCTCGAGGAAGCCCTTGTGTGATAAAGGAATGAAATGACAAACAATTTTGCGCAGATCCTTCGGCGGCTGCCCACAAAAGAAGCATCTTCATCAAGCAGCCATGCAACCCCCTTCAAGGTATAGGAAAATTTTTATATTCCATTATTTCAAGGAATGATAGATGCAGATCTTGTAGATAAATGGTTGAATCTGATCGAAGGGTAGTTTTCGGTCCACAATTTTTCCGATAGAGAAAATATTACTTTTGCACTCCTAAAGGTCATCCCCCATGTTAAGGACTGGTGGGACACTTACTCCGAGCAAAGGGCCATAAAGGAATATGAAATATTTGTGGTTTCACCTACATGGGATTCCTTTCGGGATGCCATTAAAGAACAATACTATCCTGTTGAAAGTTACGAGGACTAGTACACTAGATGGACCACCCTGCATCAAGAAAGGGACCAGACAGTACCCGATTTTACCAATATTTTCCATACCCTGCGCACCAAATTGGGTATCAAATACTATGAGCGACATATGGTGCTCAAATAATGTAGTTGTTTGCATATATACATTCAAATAGAAATGAAATTTTTTGGAGATCGCCTCATTGGGTACGACTTATAGATACACTATCAAGATCAAGTAGAAATTTAAGTAGAAGAGGTGAAAGTTTGGATCTGCAAACTCCACACAGATGAAGCAGGGAAAAGGTGACCCCAACCCACACAAGAAGGGATAAAGAAAAGATGGCCACTCTCATGACAACCAGTCTAGGATGCAACACAAGAAGGGCAATGAGAATATGAAGAAGGGCATGGGAAAATGGTGTGAGTACCATAAAATCCCTTGGCACAACATTGAAGAGTGCTTCTCCAAGCAGTCACTCGTGGCCGAGCTAAAGGCTTTCGAGTCAGAGGCCAATTTTTATTTTGAATCAAATCCCAAAGGAGAGAAGCAGATTATCGATGTTGAACCCAGTGGCACTTTTGTTACCACCAAAGTCCGACCAAGCAAACTAGAAAAACTAGAGGAAGGGGAAGGCCTCTTTCACTCACAGATGTGGGTAAAGGGGGCTCCACTTCATTTCATTTTCGATAGTAGTATCTAGAAGAACCTGATTTTAGTAGAGATCATCAAGTGACTGGAATTGCCGAGGAAACCACACCCGTATCCCTACACCATCGTCTGGATTTTCCAAGGAAGAGATCTTCGTATTAGCCAACAATGGCATCTTCCCTATGGCATCAAGCCTTTCGAAGATGGGGTATTTTGTGATATCATCATATTTTGTGATGTTCTTGTAGGACAACCATATTTGTGGAAGCGTCATGTCGTGTATGAGTCTATACCCCACAGTGTTATTATTAATTTGGGTAGACAATTGTACATGATACGAGAGGTAGCGCTGCCTACCACTATTTCTTTAATCTCCGCTAAGAAATGCAGTAAGGTCATTTCACAAACCGATAAGTTCTTCTTCTTTGTGATCCATGCTAACAATAATCAGAAGGTCACCGCCACATCCGTGGCCTCTACACAAAGCCTCTCTTTGTAGCAGAAGCAAGTGGACGAGATCGTGGAAGAGTACAAAGACATATTCTCCTCACCCACCGAGGTACCAACGCACTACCAAGTCAAGCATCCAATTGATCTGGCCCTCGATGCACATCTACCTAATGGACCAGTCTATCGTCGCTCGCTGATGGAAAATGATGAAATTAGGTGTCAGATCCAAGATATTCTTCAAAAGGGGAACATCAGACCCAAATCCTCCCCTTGCGGAAGCCCGATTGTATTGGTGCAGAAGAATTATGGGACTTGGAGACTCTGCATTGATTACAAATTCTTAAACAAAATCACAGTTAGGAATCGATACCCAATTCCTAGGATTGATGAGCTTCTTGACCAACTCAAAGGGGAAAATTTATTCAACGAGATTGACTTGCATGAGGACATGCAATGAAGTTAGCATTGGGGAAATGTTGAGTCTCCATTTTGACACCTCTAATATCCTATATTATTCTCTATCTGAGTATATTTTACCTATGATATGTGTATATGATTGATCATTTCCTCCACAAACCTACTTTGTGACCTTGTCCATGTGCATAGAGAGGTAACCTATGTTAAAACATGATTTGTTTGATTTTTTGATTAAATTGGATTAAATGATTGATTATTTATGCTCCTAATTACTTTGCCTATTAATTAAGCAGCTCCATCCGGTACTACACTAATATGGTACTACAACAACCGCTTGATCTAGTACTCCGCATGATCCGGTACTCTGCCTGATCTGGTACCAATACTCCTCCTGATCTGGTACTCTGCAGCAATCCGATACCACTACTCTGTGCCTCTTCTGGTACCATCTCTACACCTCTTCCATTACCATCTCTGCGCCTCTTCCAATACCATCTCATCACCTCTTTCGGTACCAGCCCCGCACCTATTCTGGTACCACCATTGCGCCTATTCCGGTACCACCATTACGCTGGTTCGATACCTAGATTATGACTTTGATAGTCCAATACTAAACCCCTGTCTACAGGATTCATGTGTTGAACGAGTATGTTGGTGGTGATTCCAAGAATTTAGTTGAATGGAAGTATCCTTAGATAGTTTGGAGATCACGATAGACTTCATCACTCATGCACTTCGTGTCATGAGAATGAAGTCCATCCCTTGAGATACGATATGAATCACCAATTGTAATATTTTGAAACCATTTGATAATTATCCTCAAACCTTGGTTATAACGACTCACCTTCTTTAAAAAGGATGTTGTGTAGATGATAGAAAGTAAGTAGTAAGTAGAGAATGATACACATTGTTACGCTGAATGAAATGTTGAACTGCTGATTCACTCGATCAATTGAAGGAATACAAATGATATTTTGTGCAATTCATAGGAATGAGTAAAATGTTTTAGTCTGCAATATCTTTAGAGGTACCTTGTTGGTTCGACAAGGGCCCACCGCCCCAACCAAGGTAAACCTCCCTGTACATGTCTTTGTGTGTTGTAAGTCAATTGTGTGAGTGTGAACACTTAATAGTTGTGTGTTGCAAATGATTTTAAATACATAAACGTTTCTAAGTACAATACAAATTTATTTGATTTTGAATCAGTGTGAGTGAATGGTTATATATTGAGCAGAGTAGATAATTCCACTTCCATTTCTGCAGATTGATATTTAGTTGACAAGAGTTTGATAGATGTGTGGGATTGTTAAGTAAGAAATTGTTATTATTTTGAATTTATGATTGTGATGTTCTTAGTAGGTACAAGAATCATAAGACTTCATCTCTCACCTTCATGCTCCATGTAATGAAGTCTCTCAATCATATTGACTGTTTCCTGTATTGAAGAAGGTTTGATTAGAATCGATAGGGTTATGATTGGTTTATTTCTAGAAATAAATAAAGTGACTTATTAATTGCTATTTCAATTGCTACAAGAAGCAAGATCTAAGTTCATCTCTTCATTTCATGAGCCTGTAATGAACAAACTTGTCATCTAAGCAAGAACCTTTTCAAATGAGTGCTTGTTGGAGAGTTTTGTTATAAGCTTTATCTTCTGAGTTTGAAGTTGTGTGAAGTGTTCATATATTCTAGAAACATAGTGTTATGTTATTAATTATTTCCTGATTGAGCTAGATACAACAAACATAGATATGTTACCTGTTTTCGGCACATATGTTGTAACAACTTTTTT
>ML794532.1:123246-136201 GCA_009831015.1 Picea engelmannii
CTAAGACAAATCATATTTATATTATATTTATATTTTCTTAATTTTTTAATTAAAGGGTTCAATGGTATTAACATATATAATGTGGATCATTTAAATTTTGTATTAATATTATTTTATATTCCATAGCTAAGACAAATCATATTTATATTTTCTTAATTTTTTAATTAAAGGGTTCAATGGTATTAGCATATATAATGTGGTTCATGAATCAGATAAGATGTAGAGATGGATAAAGTATACGAGTGAGGTTATGCTCAAAGATAAATTACAAAGGGTTTAAAAGATATGGAAGTAGGTGGTAGAGATCTCAACTAAAAGAAGAACATACATAAGGGGTCGAAAGATGACTTTTACAAATAATAATTTCACAACGTGAAATTGTTGAATAACTTGCATAGAGAATCTAGTTGAAAAAAGGAGCAACGATTTCAAGCTTGAGATAAAAAGGAAATGAAGAGATAATGAATGAATAACTATTCCAAAATGAATGAGTAAATAGATTAAAATATATATAGACTTTATGGTGAGCTAATGTGCCATAGTTAAGCTTCTATATCTTACATGGACATGCATTAACTGAAACACTAGTAATCTACCACCTAGTCTTAGTTTACTGGTCATGAAATCAACAATTAACTAGACATGCATAAGTGGAGTGTATCACACTCATGTATGCACAATGAATACACCCTCCTATCCTCATGCACATGTAATGGACACTCATGATGATTCCAATGAAGGCATGCACTCCTGGTGATGATTCCAAGGTAGACATGCAAGACTTGGTGATGATTCCAAGGTAGGCATGAAAAAATAGACTCCACTAGTGTAACTGAAGTATAATTGAAGCATGAATAAAGAAGAGGTATGCCCTTTTCTAGGGGAAGAATATTCTCATCCAAGGGAGAATATATTGGACCAAGTGATACCAAGTGCATACTCATACATGAACTATAGAACATAGGAAATATGATGTACTAGGTAAATGTGCATGTATACTCCAATAGAGGTGGGATTATCTCATCACGACCCCCTTAGTTATAGCTTCCAGAAGCCCAAGAATAGACAAAAGTTTAACAAACTTTTCCTTTATAATGTTTTTGTAAAAATATTAACAATTTGATCATTTGTCCTATCATAAACAAGAACTACCACATTATCTTGTACCAATTGTTTGAGGTAATCCACGTGAAGCTCAACATGCTTCATCTTCCTATTTTAAATGATATTATGAGCCACTTGTATTGCACTCTGATTATTGTATTCAATTCCATATGAGGAAATCCAAGCTCTTCGATCAAGTAGCTAATTAAAAACCCCTTAGTTCCAACATTCATCACTGACAGTCAATGGGGAAACAACCTATTTATTTTTACATGACCATACAATTGGGCTAGATACATGGTGACACACATATCTATAAGTCAGCTTCTGGTCATCTCCATCACCAACCCAATTAGAGTTTGTGTATTTTACTATTTGATTCAAATTTATGCTAATATACTTAATGATAAACTGCTTTGTGCCTTATGTTATATCAAACAAACCTCTTTGTATCCTTTAGATGAGTCTCCTTCAAATCCTTCATGAACTTTGGGACAAGACTAAGAACAAATAAAACACCATGTCTAATATGAGTCAAATAAATAAGACTACCAAAAAACTACTTATACACAATAACATTAAATTTTAGAAAATCGAAATCCTTAATTAACTTAACTCTTGATTGAAACGAAATATAACACAAATTGTAACCTTATATTTTAAATATTTTCAAAATATTCAAAACATACTTTGATTAAAAATGGAAGATACCATCATCCAATTTGGATGCCAAGAAAAAAAACACAATAAACCTAAATCAATAATTTAAAATGTATCTTTCAAGTTTCACATTTTAACATCATACCAATATTGAATCACCCTTGTATCTTTCGATTTTCACATTTTAACATCATACCAAATATTGAATCACCCTTGTTTTCAATGATAATCAAATCATCCACTTAAATATCAATTAATAAAACTACATATTCACAATTTGTTGATTAAGGTTGGTTGTCATTGATGTCAACCCTTGAAGAAAGCCCCGTAGCACAAAGATTGGGTAATGGACCCAATATTGTTTGATGTAAAGATGACTCGTTATTGTCTTTTCATGGTTGATAATAAGTAGAAATGGATGAACTCCAAAGTGGTCCCCTTATGGTGAAAGCCCTCATGGGAAGACACTTTGCAGATTGAGTTACCTTAGAAGTATGGTTAGAGAACCCATGCTTATTTGTGGAATAATGAGATGAACGCCAATGAATTTTTCAGTGAAACTATATTAGATGGATAGTTCTTGTCATGCCATTTCCGGTGGTATGTGGAACGTCACATAATTCCTCACGGTTAGAGATTTATGGCCGTGAGAAGTTGGAGAACCCAAGTTTGGGTAATGGACCCAAGTTTGCTTGATGGATAACGGTATGAGTTTTGATATATTTTCAGGTAATACTATTCTATATGGATAGTACATGGCATTCCATTTCTGGTGGTATGTGGAATGTCACATAACTCCTCACAGTTTGAGAGTTATGGCCTTATGAAGTTGGAGGACCCTCATATGTCATCTAGAATCCCCAAAAGGTCAAAGTAGTCAAAGTGGTTTAAGAGATTTTAAAAGGTAAATAATAAAGTGAATTGATGAGTGTACTATAATTCAAAGTGAATACAAAATAAATTAATTCAATAATAAATTTAATGGAGAAATTAGAAGTGGGTTAACCCTAAAATAAGGAAAGTGGGCAAAGTGACGTAGAAGATGTTTTTAAGGAAGCTACTTGGAGAGTATAAATAAGATGCAAGGCTCTCTCATTTAAGACACACTTGAGCATATTGAATACCTATAGGTGTCTAAGGTAAAAAAAGGATATCTAATCCTAATTTAAGAGGAAAGTGAATAAAAGAAGGCCGAAATTCAAGGAAGGATAAATTCTTTTGATGATGCTTTCTAAGGTGTTTCAGGTAAAAACGTCATAACTTCTTCATAACAGATCCAAATTCAATAAGAACAAATGTGTTGGTTAGAGTACAATATGTAGCATGTTGTTTAAAAATTTTAGATCAATTCAAAAAATATTCCGTGCGGGGTACGTTCTACAAGGTCGCTCTCTAGAATAAGACAAAATTCAACAAGGTGTGCCATTTTTGTCATAACTCCTTTTCTGAGAGGTTCCAAGTAGTGACACCTGGAGGAATTGCATAAAACACATTGAAAAAAATTGTGTATCAGTTTCAGATTTTTATTCATTACAGGTATGTGATCATATACACCAGGTCTATTACAGAGTTACAAATCATATTTGGATGATGAAATTGATCAGGGCTTTTGGTTGAGGTACAAGTTGGGTACATGGTTGAGACAAGTAGTTGATGAGTTGGCACATACATAAGGTGTATAGTTGATGATTTTGGTAGATATTGATGAGTCATAGTTGATGAGTATTTGACACATGATTGGTACATACTTGGTACATGGTTGGTTTCACTTGTTTATGATACAAGTTGATTACAGATTGTTTGGTACATGTTGGTGCATGGTTGATGCACTTATTTATGGTACATGTTGATTACAGGTTGATGCATGGTTCAGGTTTATTGGTACATGTTTACAATGGTATATCTCACAGTGATAGTGTGACAGTGGTTCCATCATTCTACTTCTACTTCAGGGCGGTTGGATGGGGCAAGGATAGGTGGTTGTAGCCACCTTCCGGTTGTAGTCGGAGAACATAGGGGGTTGTAGCCTCCTTCTGGTTGTAGCTAGAGAATTGGGGAGTTGGAGCTTCCCTCAGGTTGTAGCCTGAGAAACTAGGGGGTTGGAGCCTCCTTCCAGTTGCAGCTGGAAAACAAAGGAAGTTGGTGCTTCCAATGAATGTAATTCTTCAATACATATAAAATAAAGCATTTTGTGGTTTTCTCCCGATTTGGGTTTCCACGTAAAACACTGGTGTACTGTGTATGTGCGTGATTCTTCATTTCTTATTGCTCATTATTGGATAATAATTATACATTGATATAACACTTGGATTATTTGGAGAAAAAAAATTATAATTACGCTATTATTGATTCAGCCCCCCATAAATGTTGTAATTTAATTCACAACACTCAAGATAAATTCATTTCACAATTATAATGTAATTGTTATAGTATTTGTGAGATGAAATTGAGATTCACAACACTCGAGATAAAGTCATTTCACAATTATAATGCAATCATTTATAGTATTTATGAGATGAAATTGAGATAATGTTCTTGTATTAACCTAAATCAATCATTTAAAATGTATCTTTCAATTTTCACATTTCAACATAATACCAAATATTGAATCACCCTTGTATCTTTCCATTTTCACATTTTAACATTATACCAAATATTGAATCACTCTTGTTTTAAATAATAATCAAATCATCCAATTAAAAATCAATTAATAAAACTACATCTTCACAAGTAGCACATAAATGTTAGCACAATTGGTTAGACGTGCGCACACTCTTCCAGTTTGGGGAGAGGTCACGAGTTCGAACCTATGTCCCCTGGGGCTACGAAGCTTTATCACTCCCATATCAGTCACTATGTGGGGAAGTATCTGGAGTGGGTTTCCAGCGCGGAATTCCAACATGGAAAAAAAAAAGTAGCACATAAATGTTGTGATTTAATTCACAACACTCGAGATAAAGTCATTTCACAATTATAATTATAATGTAATTGTTATTGTAATCATTATAGAATTTGTGAGACGAAATTCTAATAAAGTCATTTCACAACAATCGAGATAAAGTCATTTCACAATTATAATGTAATCATTATAGAATTTGTGAGACGAAATTGATATAGTGTTCGTGTACTTTCAAAGTGAAAGAAACAAAATAAACGATAATCTCCAAGTCATCTTAAAGTGTAAGAAACAACATAAGGAATAAATATAATGTTTTTATAATCGTCACCGTTAGAATGATAAGTTATTTGATTAATTATATGGAAACTTTTAAATAATTTTTTTATATTAAAATTATATATTTATATAATAATATAATTTTATTTTTTATTTTAATTAAAATTAAAATTTTAAAATTAATAAATTTTATTTTTTTATAATTATATATTTATATAATAATAATTTAAAATTTTTTAATAAGAATTTTTTAATTTTTATTTTAATTGAAATTAAAAAAATCATTTAAATTGCTTGAACTTTCGTAGTTCTTTCATAGGCAATTGATCATGAACATCTAGAGGCCGCGAAGGAAACCCTACAGGAGATGGCGACGACCTCCTCTGTAGCTCTGCGCTCTTCTTCGCGAGAGCTCGGCCCTTGCCCGAACTCTCCCTCCAGACGCTCCACTGTTCGACGCCCAGGCGACCCCTCCGGCTCCCCGTCTGGAGCTCCTCCCTCCTCAGCTCAGCTGTCTCCAGCAGCAGCGACAGGCGCGTCCTCTACTGCTCCGTTGACACCATCTCCGACCTCCTTCAAAGACGCAGTTTGTCAATGCCGCTTTGTTGGCTTTCCTCCTGTGGTCCGTGAAGCTCCAGACCCAGTGATCCCTGTACCTCAGGAAGCGGCGGTTCGTGAAGGCTTCTTTAGATCTAATGCTCTGTTTTGCAGGTTCAATGGCCTCTAGCCTCGCCTGGCGGATCTGCATTCTTGGATTGCTTCATAATGGACTCCTCTCCTCGAAGACGAAGCTCATGTTCGCCCTTGTGTAAAAGGTTTCTTCGTAGTGATTTTTGCCTCTGCTAAAGATAGAGATTTGATCTATAGTTATGGGCCTTGGTTCTGGGGCAGGTCAGGTCTTTCTGTGCAGCTATGGACCCCTTCTTTCGACCCCTCCTCAACTTCCATCCCTACGACCCCCGTGTGGGTAAGGCTCCCTGGTCTGCCTAATCATTTTTGGGGTGATTATTCTCTTAGCCATATTGGAAATGCTCTTGGCAAATTCCATAGTAGCAGTCCGGAAACTAAATGTGGCTTCACTACCTATGCACGGATCTGTGTAGAGATGGATTTCAGTAAAGGATTCCCAGTGCGAATCACTCTTCAAGGGACTAATTATTCTTGGACGCAGAAGCTCGACTATGAGAATCTTCATTTTAGGTGCAGAAGTTGTTTTGAAACAGGGCACTTAGCCAGCAACTGTCAGAAACTCCCTGAGAAAAACAGAAACCCAAAGAATCAACGCAAACCCACATGGTGGGTAGGAGCTCTTCCTGAGCATCAAAGCATAGAACCGGCTAATGATACCTCAAGCAAGGAAGATACAGAGATTGTACCACAGGAAACAGAACAAATCACCTCTGTTCAAGAGCAAGAGCCTCCTTCCCCTAAAAATCCCAAGGAAAAGGCACAGGCAGAAACTGATCCAACCATAATGCCAGGCATATCTCAGCCCGAACACCAAATCTCAAGCTGGGCCGACTTAGCAGATGAAGAAGGCCCCAACTTAACTGATGAAGAAGGCCCTCTACGACCGAAGGAAATCCAATCTCATCAAAGCAAATAATGGCAGACCGTGTCAAAAAGGAAAAAAAAAAAAACAACTTTCAAGTCAGAAAGGATGTAATGACCCGCAGTCGAACCGGGTCACTGAAATAGTATGGTTTTCCAAGCTTATAAGTTATTTATGTTTTAGTTCAAATAGGCTTGTCCCTCTGAATTACCAGGAAAATTTCAGATGTAACGAACGCAGTGGTTCCCCCACTGTTTTTTAATATAAAACTCTAACCGTTTCTGTCAAAAAAAATAAAAAAAATTCATTTAAATTAAAATTTTAAAATTTTCTTAGATGGCGTGCCACCTAGTTGAATTGATAATGGGACACCTAGATGCCGACATACCTTCCAAGTGCATGGCCCTTTGTTCAAGATGAAGCATTTACTCCTGCACTCTCCTTGGTGGTCTTGCTCTCATGCTAGACATTAAGTCATAGCTCTTGTCGATGGTTGGCTCAACTCACTTTGGTATTGTCGAGGTAAATGCAATTTATGTTGTCGTCATGGCTCTTGTATGGGATCCGTTCTTCACCTTCGATTATTTTAGTTCGCTCTGGTGGTTTTCTTTCAACACACTTGGTGGGTTTCTTTCCTATCTCTTTTAGTTTGTAGGATTTATCCCCCCTCCTTCTGCTTCACGCCCGACATAGACTTCAATAGGATTTCCTCCTAGTTTCATCCCCTTTCCCTAGGTACCATGCCTCACGAATGAGGTAAACCTCGTCGGGGCTCAAGGTCCTCTCGCACTCCTGTCAATCGCCGACCCTCGGTCTCTCTCTCTATTTCTCCCTCAGTTTCCCCCTCTTACAGTCTTTCTGTTTCCCTAGCTAGCTAGCAAGAGGAAGAGGCATGTGGATTCACCATAGTGGAAGAGGAAGTTCCACCAGAACAACCTCAGGAAAACATGGAAATCCCTAATTCGCCTCCAGAACCATGTCCCCAACCTATTGTTTCGATCCCTTAGGCTTGTGGTAATGTTATAGAAAGCAATTCACCGATTCTAGTGGAACCCAAGTAGAGAGTGCTAGCAGGGAAAATCCCCCTATTACTATATTGGGTCGAGGTACAGGCAAAGCACTAACTTCCCTTAAAAGACAGTTCTATTCCTAAGCTACCCCAAAACTATATAAACTGAAAGACAAAACAGAAGAAGGAAGAATAGTAGGTGTACCTTTGGTCATAACGTTCAATATTGTAGACTTCCTTCACCTTTGTAGCTTCCTAGGCTGCGAGTCTCCTCCCAAAGATGACCTGCAAGAACACTTAGGCAAACAATGCTACAAATATACAATCTCTACTTGTTACTTTCAATTTTTCTATATAAGCATAGATGCATTAATCAATAAAGATATAAAGACACAATGTATTGGGACAAGAAAGAACTCTTTTATTCAAAATGAAGATTAGAAGGATTACAACCTTCTTATCGGCAAACGCTCCGTGAACCAGGTCCAGGCTCCTCTAATTGCTGCTCCAAGTGCATCATTCCCATGCTGCCTATCACAATTAACTGATCTCCTTGGGAAAAAGGAAGGGATTGTATAAGGAGAAAGGGTTAGAGGGGGAATGCTGAGGCCAAATATCAGAAAGGGATGCAAAACTTGGGCTAGAAGGGGAAGCGATTTTGGTAGATTTTATTTATTCTCTTGCTTGATGATGTAAATGGGACCCCAAGACCTCTTTTTGTATGAGAAAAAAATGGTTATTCGGTTTGGGGATGGGATATAATGGGTAAAATGGTTGGGAAACCCTCGATAGCCCGTAAACTCCACAACTCCTTGCAATTATATATTTTTTGCAACTTTTGGAGGTAAATACGGGCTATCTAGCATGCATATCACGTATGTATGCGAGATGTCTAGTATGTAGCTAGCGTGTGTACATGGGAAGTAGTTCAACAGGGCTTGTACATGCTCCAAAAAATGGTTTTTTAAGAAGGATCCTCAACAGTAATTTGACAAATTGTGTAAGTGGAAAGGCCAATGCCATGTATGCATAGGTAGGGAATTTTTGGACTACAACAGATGCCCCCTAATGTGTGAGGTCAGAAGAACAAATGATGTCTGAAATACATTACAATAGATTTACTAATGGGAAGGAACAAAGTCGAATGATCTGGGACCAGAGTTCGAGAGTGCGCCATCTACAAAATAATAATAATCTCTCTGAGGTGGGCATACCCATGCTCGAGATGAACTAATCATGGTTTCCAATCAAGTACACTTCAGATCCATGTCATAGAAATGTCTATATAAAGTGTACCCACAAGAAATACACATCAGATGTACATCTCAAAATCATTTTATGATATTTACGTACAATATAATATGCATCTTCAAGAAGCATTGATGCCCGTGGCTGGAGATGAAGACTTCATGGCTCGAGAAACAACTTTAAGATCTTCAACAACTCAGGTAGGAGTACAATGGGGGTGTAAGACTCACTACTCTGAGATCTTCGACATGCTGTCAGGAAAATAATGGAGGATCTCGATCATCAGGAACATAAATTCAGTGATTTTGAATCCAAACTTGACTAGAATCTCAGGATGGATGACTCATGAAATTCAAGAGACAAACTGCAGAATGGTCGACTCGGGTTGGATAAAACTTTCCTTGGAAAAAGGCACAAAAAATTATGAGACCCAGGCAGTGTAACATTGACATAAGTTTGTGATGCAGGAGGCACCACAAAATATCCATATGTTTGGAAGAGTAATCGAACAGAGGAGGACACAACTCTACATAGTGAGAAAAACTTCCTAAGGTCATACTAGATCCCAATGCTTGACAAAAAACCAGAAGGATGTGCTTTGTCCAAGGGTGACTATATTGCTGTCAAATAAGAGATAATGTATATCCCGTCCCCTCTTTTTGGAATATTTGATTTTTTTGTCTTTTTAAAAATTTTAACGAGCTTGAAAAAGAATAAAATAATGCTATGTTACAAAGGAGGAATGAGTGTCGTGGGAAAGTAAACTGGTTCCAATCGCATGGAACATACTGATTCTCAGATCAAGGAGACATGTGCAAGATAAGGACACTCGGGGAAAATTCCTCCATGGGTCAAGGTGTCAAATCACAAAGGGAAAAAGTGTTGCAAGGCTTGCGTATTAGGAATGATTTTGAAGGTTTAGTTGAGAGCAACATGGAGCCGACATTAGGCCAAATATGCAATGATGATACATGTGATGCAATGAATCATGACACAACAAGACTAATTCCATGTGAATTTTTACGAGCCCAGAGAAGGTAAGCTCAATGGGTTTTTCACATTTTAGAGAGTCTGAAAAAACGCTAAAAGAAGACTCCAGGAAGTTCCTTTTTCACAACTAGTCCAATCGGTTCGAAAAAAAGTTAAACTTGTACTGAAAGGACGTCTCTTCAAAACCATTTTAACGAGTGTGATTGAGACAAGATCACTTGATGATATTTTCAATTTTAAGGAGTTTGAAAAGAGATTAACTATGGACTCACAACCTTTTTTTACATTTGGTCTCAGCCTAAAAAAGTATAAAATATAACTTAGGAGAACTCTCCCGGTGAGACAAGTCTCTCGAGGTGTAACTTTTTCCTGGATAATCTATTGGCCCGAAAAAAAGAGTTAAACTTATGCCAAATAGATGTTCTTTCTAGACCAATTAATGAGTGTGAACGGAACAAGGTCACTCGACAATATTTTCATATTTAGGGAGTCTGAAAAGAGATTAACTATGGACTCCAAGGGGGTTCCTTTTTCGTAAGTAATCTCCAAGGCTTGAAAAAGAGATAAACCAAAACCAAGGAGAATGTTCCTTTTTGAAAATTTAGTCCCTCGGGCCCGAAAAAGGGTTAAAATTACGCCTGAGAATACTCTTCAAGCGAACTAAAGTTCCTAGGGTATACCTTTATTCGTAAAATTAGTCGTCCGGACCGAAAAAGGGGTAAAATACTATCAGATAAATGTGATTTCAAATTTGAGTTTAGAGAATGTGAAGGACAACAAGATTGCTCAACAATATTTTCATTTTTAGAGAGCCTGAAAAGGGCTTAAATAAAACTCCATGGGGTCTTCTTTTCTCAAGTAATCCATACGAGATCTAAAAAAATAAATAAAGTCTCGTTGAATGTTGCTTTCAAAATTTAAGCAAGATTGAAAGACACCAAACCATATGCTCATTAGGGAGTCCCATGGGTAAGGCCAAGAATGATGACTATAAAGAAGAATGAGGCTTCAATATGTAATCATGGCGGGAATAACAAGGACTCCCAAGCCTAAGAATAAAACTCATAGCATGGATGCCAAAATGAAACAAAGGATCTACCTAGGGCATCCATGTAGAGGTAGGCTCTACCACCTAATTATGACACTTCTAAATCAACTAAGAAGGTTCCGTATCGCACTTCGGTGGGATTGATCCTATAGAAAAGTGGAAAAGTCAACAATATGCAGAATGCGGGGAGTGAAAACCTAACCTATATGCAAAAGTTGAAAAAATGACTTTTATCATGGGATGATATAGGTGTAACCCATCTCAATAAAATCACCAAACTGAAAGGACAAGTTCATCAGAATGAACCAAATATAACTCAAAAGAGAACTCAAGTAGCTACCAAGTCACGACTGGGGGAAAAGGGGACAAAATTAGGGCAAAAAGGGCCAAAAAAGTCTATAAATAGAGGTGGACAACTCATTTTTACCATTGCAATTAAGAAAATAACCAAAAAAGTAAAAAAAACCCTTCCTCAAAAAGTGAATTCAAGGAGCTACGGTGGACGAAAAACCCTCACATTTGGACCAAGTAAATACAAATCAACCCATATTTCATTTTAATCCATTTTTATAAGTTTGTTTTTATCTTTGGGGGGGGCTCACCCTTGTAAAAGGTTCGCGTCCACATGTACTTGGGATGTCCACACTCAGCTTGCATATGTACGCAGGTAGAGTAATACTTAGCCCACGTACATACACAACTATCTTAAAGGAAACCCGCGTACGCCCTCTTTAATGCTAAAAAAGAAACAATCAAAGACTAAAACCTCTCCAATTTTGTGTGTGACAGGATGTATGTTCACTAGAGAGAAAGGGAACATGAGGAGCTTGATGTTTTGGTCGAGGAGGATCCTGAGGCCATTGCTATGCTAAAATAGTGTGGCATGTGGAAATTTTTCTAGTGTCAGTTCATGAGGGCACAATCGAGGTTGCTCAATGCTTTGCTAGAGTATTGGCACCCTGATGAAGAGGCATTTATGCTAGAGGGTCAATCACTGACCCCAACCATAGAAGACATTTACTTCTTGAGCGGCCTCTCTAGGAGAGGGGAATCAGTCAATCTGAGGACCTTTCCTCTAGGGCCGTATAACATTGAGGATTACATTGGGATGTACTGTGGGGATGGTACCGAGAAAGTAGGTTCTCAGGTGTCGATTCACAAGATTACTAGCGTCCACCTTCACATTATATTGTTTATGATTGGGCATATCACGGGATCCAAAGCACTCCACCAGACCTCTCATGCACATATGCATTGTGCATTTCAATGTTTAGAGGCTACCATTTTTTACTGGAGCACCACCATGCTAACATGCATGAAGAAACAAATCATAGACTGCCATAGGAGGATGAACAAGAACTTTGGGTTTGGAACAGTTTTATACTCTTTCTTCTTCTTCTTCGACAGTGCCTAGTCTTATCCCGAGGAGACAATATGAGGGAATATTGCCTCCTTCCCGACATTGTGCAGGTGGACAGTTTTGCTTCCTAGATAGGGTGGAGGAAGAACCCATGAGGCATTTTACGATAAATTATTTGACTAGTGGGACCATTAGATTCCAGTCATAGAGGACTATCCCTATGTAGGTATTATTTTCCTGAGAGATCCCGACATGCCCATGCCCCCTAGCAAGGAGCGCAGCGAGATAAGAAACACATTTTTAAAGTTATTAAATTTTTAAATTTTTATATATTATCCCTTTTATGTGTATTTCATAGTACTAACTTAAATATCTATTATATATAGATGTGGGACATGTTCGACCAACACACTTCTCCAGGACCGGGCGTCATCCTCGACTAGAGGCCAGACCAGTGGGAGCAGTAGGGCCAATAGCTGCAGGAGGACCCCTAGTCGGAGAGGCTGAGAGACTGCTACGGCGAGTAGAGAGAAACCTCATGGCTCTCACTCGTGCAGTACCCATGGAAAAGATCGAGGATCTTCCCCCGACTATGCAACGACATGAAGTGGGGGTGCCCAGGACTTGGGTCCAACTATTCCAACGTCTTGCGAACATCGTGGTTCACTACAATAGGGCCAATAGGCCTAGACCTTAGATAGTATTGGACCACTTATGTGCCAATGGAACTTTTTATATTATGTATTTGAGGGATTAAGCCCAACGATGTGTACCAACTATTTTTTAGGCTTTAATTCCCACTTTGTACT
>ML794532.1:136251-162621 GCA_009831015.1 Picea engelmannii
CTAAGACAAATCATATTTATATTATATTTATATTTTCTTAATTTTTTAATTAAAGGGTTCAATGGTATTAACATATATAATGTGGATCATTTAAATTTTGTATTAATATTATTTTATATTCCATAGCTAAGACAAATCATATTTATATTTTCTTAATTTTTTAATTAAAGGGTTCAATGGTATTAGCATATATAATGTGGTTCATGAATCAGATAAGATGTAGAGATGGATAAAGTATACGAGTGAGGTTATGCTCAAAGATAAATTACAAAGGGTTTAAAAGATATGGAAGTAGGTGGTAGAGATCTCAACTAAAAGAAGAACATACATAAGGGGTCGAAAGATGACTTTTACAAATAATAATTTCACAACGTGAAATTGTTGAATAACTTGCATAGAGAATCTAGTTGAAAAAAGGAGCAACGATTTCAAGCTTGAGATAAAAAGGAAATGAAGAGATAATGAATGAATAACTATTCCAAAATGAATGAGTAAATAGATTAAAATATATATAGACTTTATGGTGAGCTAATGTGCCATAGTTAAGCTTCTATATCTTACATGGACATGCATTAACTGAAACACTAGTAATCTACCACCTAGTCTTAGTTTACTGGTCATGAAATCAACAATTAACTAGACATGCATAAGTGGAGTGTATCACACTCATGTATGCACAATGAATACACCCTCCTATCCTCATGCACATGTAATGGACACTCATGATGATTCCAATGAAGGCATGCACTCCTGGTGATGATTCCAAGGTAGACATGCAAGACTTGGTGATGATTCCAAGGTAGGCATGAAAAAATAGACTCCACTAGTGTAACTGAAGTATAATTGAAGCATGAATAAAGAAGAGGTATGCCCTTTTCTAGGGGAAGAATATTCTCATCCAAGGGAGAATATATTGGACCAAGTGATACCAAGTGCATACTCATACATGAACTATAGAACATAGGAAATATGATGTACTAGGTAAATGTGCATGTATACTCCAATAGAGGTGGGATTATCTCATCACGACCCCCTTAGTTATAGCTTCCAGAAGCCCAAGAATAGACAAAAGTTTAACAAACTTTTCCTTTATAATGTTTTTGTAAAAATATTAACAATTTGACCATTTTTCCTATCATAAACAAGAACTACCACATTATCTTGTACCAATTGTTTGAGGTAATCCACGTGAAGCTCAACATGCTTCATCTTCCTATTTTAAATGATATTATGAGCCACTTGTATTGCACTTTGATTATTGTATTCAATTCCATATGAGGAAACCCAAGCTCTTTGATCAAGTAGCTAATTAAAAACCCCTTAGTTCCAACATTCATCACTGACAGTCAATGGGGAAACAACCTATTTATTTTTACATGACCATACAATTGGGCTAGATACATGGTGACACACATATCTATAAGTCGGATTCTGGTCATCTCCATCACCAACCCAATTAGAGTTTGTGTATTTTACTATTTGATTCAAATTTATGCTAATATACTTAATGATAAACTTCTTTGTGCCTTATGTTATATCAAACAAACCTCTTTGTATCCTTTAGACGAGTCTCCTTCAAATCCTTCATGAACTTTGGGACAAGACTAAGAACAAAGGAAACACCATGTCTAATATGAGTCAAATAAATAAGACTACCAACAAACTACTTATACACAATAACATTAAATTTTAGAAAATCGAAATCCTTAATTAACTTAAATCTTGATTGAAATGAAATATAACACAAATTGTAACCTTATCTTTTAAATATTTTCAAAATATTCAAAACATACTTTGATTAAAAATGGAAGATACCATCATCCAATTTGGATGCCAGGAAAAAAACACAATAAACCTAAATCAATAATTTAAAATGTATCTTTCAAGTTTCACATTTTAACATCATACCAATATTGAATCACCCTTGTATCTTTCAATTTTCACATTTTAACATCATACCAAATATTGAATCACCCTTGTTTTCAATGATAATCAAATAATCCACTTAAATATCAATTAATAAAACTACATCTTCACAATTTGTTGATTAAGGTCGGTTGTCGTTGATGTCAACCCTTGAAGAAAGCCCCTGAGCACAAAGGTTGGGTAATGGACCCAAGATTGTTTGATGTAAAGATGACTCGTTATTGTCTTGTCATGGTTGATAATAAGTATAAATGGATGAACTCCAAAGTGGTCCCCTTATGGTGAAAGCCCTCATGGGAAGACGCTTTGCAGATTGAGTTATCCTAGAAGTATGGTTAGAGAACCCATGCTTATTTGTAGAATAATGAGATGAACGCCAATGAATTTTTCAGTGAAACTATCTTAGATGGATAGTGCTTGTCATGCCATTTCCGGTGGTATGTGGAACGTCACATAATTCCTCACGGTTAGAGAGTTATGGCCGTGAGAAGTTGGAGAACCCAAGTTTGGGTAATGGACCCAAGTTTGCTTGATGGATAACGGTATGAGTTTTGATATATTTTCAGGTAATACTATTCTATATGGATAGTACATGTCATTCCATTTCTAGTGGTATGTGGAATGTCACATAACTCCTCACAATGAGAGTTATGGCCTTATGAAGTTGGAGGACCCTCATATGTCATCTAGAATCCCCAAAAGGTCAAAGTAGTCAAAGTGGTTTAAGAGATTTTAAAAGGTAAATAATAAAGTGAAGTGATGAGTGTACTATAATTCAAAGTGAATACAAAATAAATTAATTCAATAATAAATTTAATGGAGAAATTAGAAGTGGGTTAACCATAAAATAAGGAAAGTGGGCAAAGTGACGTAGAAGATGTTTTTAAGGAAGCTACTTGGAGAGTATAAATAAGATGCAAGGCTCTCTCATTTAAGACACACTTGAGCATATTGAATACCTATAGGTGTTTGAGGTAACAAAAGGATATCTAAGCCTAATTTAAGAGGAAATTGAATAAAATAAGGCCGGAATTCAAGGAACGATAAATTCTTTTGATGATGCTTTCTAAGGTGTTTCGGGTAAAAACGTCATAACTTCTTCATAACATATCCAAATTCAATAAGAACAACTGTGTTGGTTAGAGTACAATATGTAGTATGTTGTTTAACAATTTTAGATCAATTCAAAAAATATTCCATGCGGGGCACGTTCTACAAGGTCGCTCTCTAGAATAAGACAAAATTCAACAAGGCGTGTCATTTTTGCCATAACTCCTTTTCTGAGAGGTTCCAAGTAGTGACACCTGGAGGAATTGCATAAAACACATTGAAAAAAATTGTGTATCAGTTTCATATTTTTATTCATTACAGGTATGTGATCATATACACCAGGTCTATTACAGAGTTACAAATCATATTTGGATGATGAAATTGATGAGGGCTTTTGGTTGAGGTACAAGTTGGGTACATGGTTGAGACAAGTAGTTGATGAGTTGTCACATACATAAGGTGTATAGTTGATGATTTTGGTACATATTGATGAGTCATAGTTGATGAGTATTTGACACATGATTGGTACATACTTGGTACATGGTTGGTTTCACTTGTTTATGATACAAGTTGATTACATATTGTTTGGTACATGTTGGTGCATGGTTGATGCACTTATTTATGGTACAGGTTGATTACAGGTTGATGCATGGTTCAGGTTTATTGGTACATGTTTACAATTGTATATCTCATAGTGATAGTGTGATAGTGGTTCCATCATTCTACTTCTACTTCAGGGCGGTTGGATGGGGCAAGGACAGGTGGTTGTAGCCACCTTCCGGTTGTAGCCGGAGAACATAGGGGGTTGTAGCCTCCTTCTGGTTGTAGCTAGAGAATTGGGGAGTTGGAGCTTCCCTCAGGTTGTAGCCTGAGAAACTAGGGGGTTGGAGCCTCCTTCCAATTGCAGCTGGAAAACAAAGGAAGTTGGTGCTTCCAATGAATGTAATTCTTCAAGACATATAAAATAAAACATTTTGTGGTTTTCTCCCGATTTGGGTTTCCACGTAAAACACTGGTGTACTATGTATGTGTGTGATTCTTCATTTCTTATTGCTCATTATTGAATAATAATTATACATTGATATAACACTTAGATTATTTGGAGAAAAAAAATTATAATTACGCTATTATTGATTCAACCCCCCTCTCAGTAATACAACACAAGTAGCACATACATGTTGTAATTTAATTCACAACACTCAAGATAAATTCATTTCACACTTATAATGTAATTGTCATAATATTTCTGAGATGAAATTGAGATTCACAACACTCGAGATAAAGTCATTTCACAATTATAATGCAATCATTTATAGTATTTATGAGATGAAATTGAGATAATGTTCTTGTATTAACCTAAATCAATCATTTAAAATGTATCTTTCAATTTTCACATTTCAACATAATACCAAATATTGAATCACCCTTGTATCTTTCCATTTTAACATTATACCAAATATTGAATCACCCTTGTTTTAAATGATAATCAAATCATCCAATTAAAAATCAATTAATAAAACTACATCTTCACAAGTAGCACATAAATGTTGTGATTTAATTCACAACACTCGAGATAAAGTCATTTCACAATTATAATTATAATGTAATTGTTATTGTATTTGTGAGATGAAATTGAGATTCACAACACTCGAGATAAAGTCATTTCACAATTATAATGTAATCATTATAGAATTTGTGAGATGAAATTGAGATAGTGTTCGTGTACTTTCAAAGTGAAAGAAACAAAATAAACGATAATCTCCAAGTCATCTTAAAGTATAAGGAATAAATATAATGTTTTTATAATCGTCACTGTTAGAATGATAAGTTATTTGATTAATTATATGGAAACTTTTAAAGATTTTTTTTATATTAAAATTATATATTTATATAATAATATAATTTTATTTTTTATTTTAATTAAAATTAAAATTTTAAAATTAATAAATTTTATTTTTTTATAATTATATATTTATATAATAATAATTAAAAAAATTATAATAAGAAATTTTTAATTTTTATTTTAATTGAAATTAAAAAAATCGTTTAAGTTAAAATTTTAAAATTGTCTTAGATGGGGTGCCACTTAGTTGAATTGATAATGGGACACCGAGATGCCGACGTACCTTTCAAGTGCATGGCCCTTTGTTCAAGACGAAGCATTTACTCCTGCAATCTCCTTGGTGGTCTTGCTCTCATGCTAGACATTAAGTCATAGCTCTTGTCGATGGTTGGCTCAACTCACTTTGGTATTGTCGAGGTAAATGCAATTTATGTTGTTGTCATGGCTCTTGTATGGGATTCGTTCTTCACCTTCGATTATTTCAGTTTTCTCTGGTGGTTTTCTTTCAACACACTTTGGTGGGTTTCTTTCCTATCTCTTTTAGTTTGTAGGATTTCTCCCCCCTCCTTCCGCTTCACGCCCGACATAGACTTCAATAGGATTTCCTCCTAGTTTCATCCCCTTTCCCTAGGTACCATGCCTCACAAATGAGGTAAACCTTGTCGGGGCTCAAGGTCCTCTCGCACTCCTGTCAATCGCCGACCCTCGGTCTCTCTCTTTATTTCTCCCTCAGTTTCCCCCTCTTCCAATCTTTCTGTTTCCCTAGCTAGCTAGCAAGAGGAAGAGGCACGTGGATTCACCATAGTGGAAGAGGAAGTTCCACCAGAACAACCTCAGGAAAACATGGAAATCCCTAATTCGCCTCCAGAACCATGTCCCCAACCTGATGTTTCAATCCCTTAGGCTTGTGGTAATGTTATAGAAAGCAATTCACCGATTCTAGTGGAACCCAAGTAGAGAGTGCTAGCAGGGAAAATCCCCCTATTACTATACTGGGTCGAGGTACAAGCAAAGCACTAACTTCCCTTAAAAGACAGTTCTATTCCTAAGCTACCCCAAAACTATCTAAACTGAAAGACAAAACAGAAGAAGGAAGATTAGTAGGTGTACCTTTGGTCATAACGTTCGATATTGTAGACTTCCTTCACCTTTGTAGCTTCCTAGGCTGCGGGTCTCCTCCCAAAGATGACCTGCAAGAACACTTAGGCAAACAATGCTACAAATATACAATCTCTACTTGTTACTTTCAATTTTTCTATATAAGCATAGATGCATTAATCAATAAAGATATAAAGACACAATGTATTGGGACAGGAAAGAACTCTTTTATTCAAAATGAAGATTAGAAAGATTACAACCTTCTTATCGGCAAACGCTCCGCGAACCAGGTCCAGGATCCTCTAATTGTTGCTCCAACTGCATCATTCCCATGCTGCCTATCACAATTAACTGATCTCCTTGGGAAAAAGGAAGGGATTGTATAAGCAGAAAGGGCTAGAGGGGGAATGCTAAGGCCAAATCTCAGAAAGGGATGCAAAACTTGGGCTAGAAGGGGAAGCGATTTTGGTAGATTTTATTTATTCTCTTGCTTGATGATGTAAATGGGACCCCAAGACCTCTTTTTGTATGAGAAAAATATGGTTATTCAGTTTGGGGATGGGATACAATGGGTAAAATGGTTGGGAAACCCTCGATAGCCCGTAACTCCACAATTCCTTGCAATTATATATATTTTTGCAACTTTTGGAGGTAAAGACGGGCTATCTAGCATGCATCTCACGTATGTACATGAGATTTCTAGTATGTAGCTAGCGTGTGTACATGGGAAGTAGTTCAATAGGGCTTGTACATGCTCCAAAAAATGGTTTTTTAAGAAGGATCCTCAACAGTAATTTGACAAATTGTGTAAGTGGAAAGGCCAATTCCATGTATGCATAGGTAGGGAATTTTTGGACTACAACAGATGCCCCCTAATGTGTGAGGTCAAAAGAACAACTGATGGCTGAAATACATTACAATAGCTTTACTAATGGGAAGGAACAGAGTCGAATGAGCCTGGGACCAGAGTTCGAGAGTGCGCCATCTACAAAATAATAATAATCTCTCTGAGGCGGGCATACCCATGCTCGAGATGAACTAATCATGGTTTCCAATCAAGTACACTTCAGATCCATGTCATAGAAATGTCTATATAAAGTGTACCCGCAAGAAATACACATCAGATGAACATCTCAAAATCATTTTATGATATTTATGTACAATATAATATGCATCTTCAAGAAGCATTGATGCCTGTGGCTAGAGATGAAGACTTCATGTCTCGAGCAACAACTTTAAGATCTTCAACAACTCAGGTAGGAGTACAATGGGAGTGTAAGACTCACTACTCTGAGATCTTCAACATGCTGTCAGGAAAATAATGGAGGATCTCAATCATCAGGAACATAAATTCAGTGATTTTGAATCCAAACTTGACTAGAATCTCAGGATGGATGACTCATGAAATTCAAGAGACAAACTGCAGAATGGCCGACTCGGGTTGGATAAAAATTTCCTTGGAAAAATCCACGAAAAATTATGAGACCCAGGCAGTGTAACATTGACATAAGTTTATGATGCAGGAGGCACCACAAAATATCCATATGTTTGGAAGAGTAATCGAACAAAGGAGGACACAACTATACATAGTGAGAAAAACTTCCTAAGGTCATACTAGATCCCAATGCTTGACAAAAAACCAGAAGGATGTGCTTTGTCCAAGGGTGACTATATTGCTGTCGAATAAGAGATAATGTATATCCCGTCCCCTCTTTTTGGAATATTTGATTTTTTTGTCTTTTTAAAAATTTTAACGAGCTTGAAAAAGAATAAAATAATGCTATGTTACAAAGGAGGAATGAGTGTCGCGGACAAGTAAAATGGTTCCAATCGCATGGAACATACTGATGCTCAGATCAAGGAGACATGTGCAGGATAAGGACACTCGGGGAAAATTCCTCCATGGGTCAAGGTGTCAAATCACAAAGGGAAAAAGTGTTGCAAGGCTTGCGTATTAGGAATGCTTTTGAAGGTTTAGTTGAGAGCAACATGGAGCCGACATTAGGCCAAATATGCAATGATGATACATGTGATGCAATGAATCATGACACAACAAGACTCATTCCATGTGAATTTTTACGAGCCCAGAGAAGGTAAGCTCAATGGTTTTTTCACATTTTAGAGAGTCTGAAAAAACGCTAAAAGAAGACTCCAGGAAGTTCCTTTTTCACAACTAGTCCAATCGGTTCGAAAAAAAGTTAAACTTGTACTGAAATGATGTCTCTTCAAAACCATTTTAATGAGTGTGATTGAGACAAGATCACTTGACGATATTTTCAATTTTATGGAGTTTGAAAAGAGATTAACTATGGACTCACAACCTTTTTCTACATTTGGTCTCCTTAGCCTAAAAAAGTATAAAATATAACTTAGGAGAACTCTCCCGGTGAGACAAGTCTCTCGAGGTGTAACTTTTTCCTGGATAATCTATTGGCCCGAAAAAAAGGGTTAAAATTATGCCAAATAGATGTTATTTCTAGACCAATTAACGAGTGTGAACGGAACAAGGTCACTCGACAATCTTTTCATATTTAGGGAGTCTGAAAAGAGATTAACTATGGACTCCGAGGGGGTTCCTTTTTCTTAAGTAATCTCCAAGGCTCGAAAAAGAGATAAACCAAAACCAAGAAGAATGTTCCTTTTTGAAAATTTAGTCCCTCAGCCCCAAAAAAGGGTTAAAATTACGCCTGAGAATACTCTTCAAGCGAACCGAAGTTCCTAGGGTATACCTTTATTCGTAAAATTAGTTGTCCGGACCGAAAAAAAGGGTAAAATACTATCAGATAAATGTGATTTCAAATTTGAGTTTGGCGAATGTGAAGGACAACAAGATCGCTCAACAATATTTTCATTTTTAGAGAGCCTGAAAAGGGCTTAAATAAGACTCCATGGGGTCTTCTTTTCTCAAGTAATCCATACGAGATCTAAAAGAATAAATAAAGTCTCGTTGAATGTTTCTTTCAAAATTTAAGCACGCTTGAAAGACACCAAACCATATGCTCATTAGGGAGTCCCATGGGTAAGGCCAAGAATGATGACTATAAAGAAGAATGAGGCTTCAATATGTAATCATGGCGGGACTAACAAGGACTCCCAAGCCTAAGAATAAAACTCATAGCATGGATGCCAAAATTCAACAAAGGATCTACCTAGGGCATCCATGTAGAGGTAGGCTCTACCACCTAATTATGACACTTCTAAATCAACTAAGAAGCTTCTGTATCGCACTTCGGTGGGATTGATCCTATAGAAAAATCCAAAAGTCAACAATATGAAGAATGCGGGGAGTGAAAACCTAACCTATATGCAAAAGTTGAAAAAATGACTTTTATCATGGGATGATATAGGTGTAACCCATCTCAATAAAATCACCAAACTGAAAGGACAAGTTCATCAGAATGACCCAAATATAACTCAAAAGAGAACTCAAGTAGCTACCAAGTCACGACTGGGGGAAAAGGGGACAAAATTAGGGCAAAAAGGGCCAAAAAAATCTATAAATAGAGGTGGACAACTCATTTTTACCATTGCAATTAAGAAAATAACCAAAAAAGTAAAAAAAAAACCTTCCTCAAAGAGTGAATTCAAGGAGCTACGGTGGACGAAAAACCCTCACATTTGGACCAAGTAAACACAAATCAACCCATATTTCATTTTAATCCATTTTTATAAGTTTGATTTTATCTTTGGGAGGGGCGCACCCTTGTAAAAGGTTCGCGTCCGTGTGTAATTGGGATGTCCACACTCAGACTACATATGTATGTAGGTAGAGTAATACTTAGCCCACGTACATACACAACTATCTTAAAGGAAACCCGCGTACGCCCTCTTTAATGCTAAAAAATAAACAATCAAAGACTAAAACCTCTCCAATTTTGTGTGTGACAGGATGTATGTTCAATGGAGAGAAAGGGAACATGAGGAGCTTGATGTTTTGGTCGAGGAGGATCCTGAGGCCATTGCTATGCTAAAATAGTGTGGCATGTGGAAATTTTTCTAGTGTCAGTTCATGAGGGCACAGTTGAGGTTGCTCAATGCTTTGCTAGAGTATTGGCACCCTGATGAAGAGGCATTTATGCTAGAGGGTCAATCACTGACCCCAACCACAGAGGACATTTACTTCTTGAGCGACCTCTCTAGGAGAGGGGAATCAGTCAATCTGAGGACCTTTCCTCTAGGGTCGTATAACATTGAGGATTACATTGGGATGTACTGTGGGGATGGTACCGAGAAAGTAGGTTCTCAGGTGTCGATTCACAAGATTACTAGCGTCCACCTTCACATTATATTTTTTATGATTGGGCATATCACGGGATCCGAAGCACTCCACCAGGCCTCTCGTGCACATATGCATTGTGTAGTTCAATGTTTAGAGGCTACCATTTTTTACTGGAGCACCACCATGCTAACATGCATGAAGAAACAAATCATACACTGCCATTGGAGGATGAACAAGAACTTTGGGTTTGGAACAGTTTTATACTCTTTCTTCTTCTTCTTTGCGAGTGCCTAGTCTTATCCTGAGGAGACAGTATGAGGGAATATTGCCTCCTTCCCGACATTGTGCAGGTGGACAATTTTGCTTCCTAGATAGGGTGGAGGAAGAACCCATGAGGCATTTTACGATAAATTATTTGACTAGTGGGACCATTAGATTCCAGTCATAGAGGACTATCCCTATGTAGGTATTATTTTCCTGAGAGATCCCGACATGCCCATGCCCCCTAGCGAGGAGCGCATCGAGATAAGAAACACATTTTTAAAGTTATTAAATTTTTGAATTTTTATATATTATCCCTTTTATGTGTATTTCAGAGTACTAACTTAAATATCTGTTATATATAGATGTGGGACCTGTTCGAGCAATAGACTTCTCCAGGACCAGGCGTCATCCTCAACTAGAGGCTAGACCAGCGGGAGAAGTAGGGCCAACAACTGCAGGAGGACCCCCAGTTGGAGAGGCTGAGAGACTGTTGCAGCGAGTAGAGAGAAACCTCACAGCTCTCACTCGTGCAGTACCCATGGAAAAGATCGAGGATCTTCCCCCGACTATGAAACGACATGAAGTGGGGGTGCCCAGGACTTGGGTCTAACTATTCCAACGTCTTGCGAATGTCGTGGTTCACTACAATAGGGCTAATAGGCCTAGCCCTTAGATATCATTGGACCACTTATGTGCCAATGGCACTTTTTATATTATGTATTTGAGGGATTAAGCCCAACGATGTGTACCAACTATTTTTTAGGCTTTAATGCCCACTTTGTACTAGTGACACTATATATATATATATATATATATATACATCTTTTTTGTCTTATGGATGACATTTTTACAAATGTATTTACATGTCTATGTATTTGTTTTACTTTTACATGTGAGCAACATGCCAATCTAATGCTTGATTAGCTAATGTATCAATTAGTTGGTTAGATCTCCTAGGAACATGAATATAAGTAATATAATCAAAAGATCGTTCTAAGAGACTTACCCTAAGGAATCGTCGGTGAAGAGTGGGATCGTAAACACGGTAAACCCCATTTAACTGGGACATGACCAATTGAACATCTAAATAAACCCGGAGTTGAGAAATACGATGTGACAAGGCATAATGTATTAATTCTATCACTGCACTGTACTCTGCAACATTATTGGTTGCTTCACCTAGACAAATGCCTCAAGAAGATAACAACTGACCACCAGGTGAAAAAATCACGCAAGCTGCGGAAGCAAGCCTCTGAGTGTGTTGGCTAGCACCGTCTGCGAACCCAACATATACTTCAGATTCACTTGATATCTGCCACAGTGAAAAAGAAAACATAAATGACTACATGTCCATAAAACAAAAAGGACAAAAATGTATTAAAAATACTATACATATATACAAGAAGTCACGCTCAGGTGACTGACCTAAGTGTAATACTTCTTAAGATAGAGCCGATTTCTAGGATCCACTAAGGAATTACCCTCGAAATCAACCAGATGGTAAGCACCCTTTTCGAAGACTTCTTTCACAATTAAAGGTCTGAACCACATGGGTTTGAACTTGCCTGCCCCCAAGGGATCTTTGTCTTGGTCATATATCAAGACACGATCGCCTTCAGAGAAAATATGAGGGCGGACATACCGATCATATTGACACTTGACCAGTTGTTTATGAGCCTCGTTAGCCAAGGTTGCATCTCGAGATATAAAAGAAGTTCCTCAAGCGGTGTAGTGTTGGGAAGTAGTTCCACTGCCAACTTCAGAGAAGGTATTTGACATTCAATGGGAAAGACTGCCTCCAGCCCGTAAACGAGTTGAAAAGGTGAAAAAATGGTAGCAGTCTTTACAGAAATTCGATAAGCCCACAGTGTCGAATATAACATCAAATGCCAATTTGACTTGACTGAATTAATCGTTCATTGAAGAATAGTCTTGAGAGACTTATTCACGGCTTCTACTTGACCATTCGCTTGTGGGTAATATTGTGACGAATGTTCATGTTTAAACCCAAGAGTTGATGTTAATTCAGACATCATTTTGTTTTGGAAGTGAATGCCATGGTCAGTGAAAATATCTTTCGGGATAACGAATCTATCTACCATGTGATTGAAAATGAAAAGAGAAGCAATTTCCCCGTCATTGTTAAATGTCGGCATAGATTTGACCCACTTTGTAAATTAGTCTACTACTACGATGATATAACGATGTCCCTTGGAACCGGGTGGCATGTAGTGAAATCAATCCCCCACTCAGTGAAGGGACTAACAAAAATAACCAAAAACATAGGAGCTGGGTGTGCCCACATCTTCCAACAAAATATATGGAACGGGTGGCACTTCTTGACCACCTCAACACAATATTTGATTAACGAGGGCCAAAAGTATCCTACGTGAAGAATCTTTTGGGTTGTTTCCAACCTAGACAAATGACCTCCACATGCTCTTGTGTGGCAATCGTTCAAAACAATCTCTGCTTCTTCGTGAGTAAGACATCATTGAAGAATTCAATCTACCCCTCGATGATACAAAGTGTCATCGAGGATGAGATAGTTCCGCGCTTGGTGTCATATTCATCGACGCTCATCGCGAGAAACAAAAGTGGGGCACTTCAAAGTCTGAAGATACATAATTATATATCCATACCATGGGTCCAATGATGCGATCAGAAAAATATCTCCATTAATTGGTGACTCTTCGGGCGAAATATCACCACTTTCGACCGAAAGTTCCGAGATTAAATCCACAAAAACCAAGGATTTCTTAGATTTCGCCGAAACAAAATCCAAGTCAAACCCTTGTAGGATAACTATCCATCGATTGATTTTTCCGCCGATGACCCGTCACGTTAACACATATTGAAAGGGTTTGACAATGACAATGACGGTGGTCTTGTGAAGTAATATATAGTGACGAAACCGTTGGACAACATGAACAACTTCCAAAGAGAGTTTCTCAACATGTGAATAGTTGAGTTCTGGTCCAACTACGCCTCGACTAAGATAATAGATAACGTGCTCTTTGAGTGCATCATCCTCTTGGACCAAGACCATGCCGACTGTAGACTCTGCAACAACCAAATATAACAAGAAATACTTTCCATAATTAGGAGGATTGAGCATAGGGGCAAACCTCAGAGTGTGTTTCAACGCATCGAAAGAGAACTAAGATTCTTCATCCCAACAAAATGGGACCCCTTTTTTCAAAAGACACATGAACCCTTTTGTAATCTCGACATAATTAGCAACACAACGCTGAAGAAAATTTGCTCTCCCCTGTAGAATCTGAAGCTGGGGAATTGTGCATGGGGGAGGCAATTGGAATATTGCCTCAAACTTTAGAGGATCGACCATGATCCATTTTGTTGACACTATGAAACCTAATAAATGACCTGATGTCACACAAAAACTGCACTTGTTTGTATTTAAGCGAATCCGATAATAGCGACACCTCTCGAATATTAGTTGTAAATGGGTAGGATGATCATATTTCTTGTGAGAATGTGATGTCAGATAATATAGGTATTTCTCAACTATGTGTTTGAGGTCATGAAAAGCAAACAACATGGCCCGCTGAAAAATAGCTCCAACATTCTTCAGGCCAAAAGACATTTTTCAATACACGAAAGTACCCCAAGGACAAATAAAATCCATTTTATGTTGGTGCTTGGGCTTGATTTGAATTTGATTATACCTGGAAAATCCATCCATGAAAGAAAAGACCTCACAACCCACACTTTCATTGATGATCTGGTCAATAAATGGGGTTGGAAAATTGTCTTTCGGGCAAGCTTTGTTCAAGTCGCGAAAGTCCATACATACGCAGATCATGCCTTGCTTCTTGTTGACAGGAACATGGTTCGATACCCATTCCGTCAATTGCATGAGGTAGACGAAACCAACTTTGAGGAGTTTCTCTACTTCAACCTTTATCGTCGTTGCTTTGAGAGGATTGACCGGGTGAAGCTTTTTTTAGACCGATTTAGCAAGAATAAGTCGTGATTTCGTGTTCAACAATTCGTGGGTCAATGCCTGACATCTTCTCATAAGACTAGGAAAAAAAGTTGCAAAATTATTTAAACAATTATGTGTAGATTTGAATCTCTTCGAGAGAGCTATCTGCTTCGACGAAGACATTTTCCACAACGCCAGGGGTTTTGGAGATATCAATAGAAATCGTCTGAACAATACTTATGTCCCACTCTGTGCATATTATGTCCCACTCTGCGTATAATGAATGAGTAGTATACTCTAGGTGCACTCACCACATGGAAAATGATGCCTCTTTTTTCACGAGATTGAATAAGCTGAGGAGAGTAAAATCTATGTTGTTGATGATTTTGTTGGATGTTGTTGGTTAGGGTGATGTTTATTTTCGACATGGGAATATTTTCTACATCTATCGTGTGCCAAATATCAGTGAAAATTTGTTGTTTGTCGCTCAATTGACACATAAAGGAAATATTGTGGAATTTTGTCCAGATCGTTTCTATGTTCGTGACTTGAAGAAAGGTAATTCGATTGTTGCTGGTGGGATTCTCAACTCGACTGAAAATTTGTACAAGTTCCATGAATCAAATCGACCTGAACCCGAACCGAATGCAATTGTTTCTCACACTGATGAGATAAGTCAAATTTGGCATGAGAAACTCAGACATCTAAATATCTGAAGTTTGCAAGCATTGACAACTCAGGAGATGGTTGTTGGTATGCCGAAGGTGTTCCCCCCTGAATAATTTTGTAAGGGTCGTGTGCTTGGAAATAATTATTAGGCATCATTCGACTTTGGCAAAGAGTGGAAATTACATAGCCTACTTGAATTAGTTTACTGTGATGTATGCTGCAACAGTTTACCTTCACTGGAAGGTGCAAGGTACATTTTTACTTTCATTGATGATTTCTCTCACTTCACATGGGTCTTTTTCCTGAAGAATAAAAACCTTGTCTTTGAGAAGTTCAAGGAGTTTCATGCCTTTGTTGAAAAACAATGTGGTCAACCCATCAAATGCTTGAGATCAGAAAATGGTGGTGAGTATGTAAATTGACCTTTTGAAGAATATCTACTTTGATATGGTATTGACTGGAAGTGATCGATTCCTCACACTCCACAATAAAATAAAATAAAATGACATTGGTTGAAATGGATAGATGTCTTTTGTAGGATAAATAAATCCCCCCTCATTTCCGGGCTGAAGCCGTCTACTGTGAAAATTATTTGCTCAATCGCATCTTGAGTCGAGTTGTTCCTTCCATGACTCTAGTTGAATGATGGTATGGGAATAATCCTTTAGTGAGCCACCTCCTTGTGTTTGGATGTGTTTCCTAGGCTCATGTTATTGATGATTGCAAAAAGAATCTAGATGCAAAGACCCATTCTTGCATCGTGATGGGATACTCTGAAGAGTCGAAAGCCTATCAACTATTTGATCCTGTCAAATGACAAATCATTATTAGAATTAATGTTCGGTTTAATGAGAAGTATTCTGGTGTTAAGTTGTTGAATGTCCGTTTTGTATTACTACATGATGACACCTTTGATGTTTTCTCTGAAACTGGTGATCCTATTCCATACTTCAGTCCCTCGATTGGACAATCGAACCTTCTCATGTTTCAACTAAACAATCGACCTTTGAGATGACTAGTCCATCATCCTCTGTTTTGATTGGTATACCGACTAAAGACCCTTCGACTTATGAATGGCTTTCTCAAGTGAACTAAAGTTCACATATTTCTTGTCTACCCCGATGGGCTGTCAAGAAAATTGAAGCTGTTAGATCTAATGTTGGAGATGCCTCCCGCGGATGACAAACTCAAAGTCAAAAGCAACATATTAGCATTTCCTTGATGACTCGTGTACTTGAAACTTCCAACCCTATTATCTACTCAAATGTTGAAGGACGACCTGAATGGGAGCATTCCATGAAGACAAAAAATGATTCTTTGTCAAAGAATTAGACTTGGGACTTGGTTCACTGACCCCAAGGAAAGAACATTATGAAGTATTGATGGGTCTACATTACCAAATTTACCTCTAAATGTGTTGTTGAGAGACACAAAACACACCTAGGTGTGAGGGGATTTTCTCAACAAGAAGGAATCAACTACATTGAAACCTTTTCCCTTGTCGCAAATATGAACTTAGTTTGATTGATTCTTTCCCTTGCTACTCGTTTTGGATGGAAAATCCATTAGATGGATGTGAAGAGTTCTTTTCTTCATGGAGACCTGTCTGAAGAAATTTTCATGGAACAACAACTTGATTTTGTGACAACTTAAAATTTGGTTTGTCTATTCAAGAAGTCGCTTTATGGTTTGAAGCAAGCCCCCCATGCCTAGTATGCTAAGATTGACAGTTTCTTTCTTCAACTTGGTTTCAAACAATGTGAATCTGATCACATATTGTATGTTCTCCACACTAATGGAGACACTTTGATTGTAGTTGTCTATGTAGATGATTTACTCATTACTAGAAATAATATTGATCTCATACTAAGATTTAAGAAACATCTTGATGACTCCTTTGATATGAAAGATCTTAGCACTCTGCATTATTTTTTGGGTCTTCAAGGATTACCATTTTGTGATGGATTTTTCATTTCTCAGTCTAAATATGTAATGGATATGTTGACACGTTTTAACATGGTTGATTGCAAGCCTTGTGCTACCCCCTTTCAATCTGGAGTAAAGCTTACCAAAACCTATCAAACACCCACATTCGTCGCTACACTTTATCAACAATTGGCCAACAATATTATTTATATTACTCATAGTTGACCTGGCATTTCCTTTATTGTTAGTGTGGTTTCTCAGTTTATGCAGGACCTTAAAGAAATCCACTGAAAAGAAATCAAACAAATTGTTCGCTACCTGAAGGGTACCACCCAATTTGGTATCAATTATAATTTAAGTTTAGATTTGCTAGTCGACTACACCGATTCTGATTGTGTTGGTGATGGTGATGATCAAAATTCCACTTCTGGCTATGTGTTTCATTATAGAACTGGACCTTTGGTGTGGTCATGCAAGAAACATAAGGTATTCTTATTTTCAACTACAAAAGTTGAATACCATGGCGCCATTCAAGCAGGTACTGAAGCAGTTATGTATTCACCAAATTTTGGGCGAGCTTGGCCTTCCTGTTCAGACCTCGACTATAATACATTGTGATAACCAGAGTGCTATACATGTTTTTGACAATCTTGTTGCCCACAATAGGATGAAGCATGTTGAGGTCCATGCTCACTACTTGAGACAATTGGTTCATGAGAAAATTTTCTCTCTTGAATATTGAAGAACAAAAGATCAGGTTATTGATATATTCACCAAAACTTTAGTTGAAGCCATATTTATCAAGCTCTGCACGATGCTTGGGATTCAAGAAGCTGCAATTATGGGGGGGGGCGGGGGGGTACTACTGATGTAATTTCACCTCCTGAAACTCCATAGATTTGTGTTGATGGGGGGGTGTTGGAACATCAAGCATTGATGGTTCATCACACATCTCCTGGGTTTAGTCGGTCGAGAGGTTGACCTACATATGGATACATTCGGTAAAGAGATCAACCAACACACTACATCAGTAAATTGAGTAGTCAACATGCTTTTCGGCTGGACAACCAACCAACAGTTGAAGATATTCAGAAGGTGGATCGATTATCTTATAAATTGACTATGAGTTGGACGCGTAGGTGGTTGGTTCGAGTCCTGTCGAGCCGACTCGATAGAGTGGATTTTGCGGAGTCAACTCTAACAACCAACGGTTACATGTGGAAAAGATCTTCTAGATTTCAAGGAAATCAGTTAGATATTGAGACTATAAAAATAAAAACCTTTGGGTCATTTTCATCATGGATATTGTGCAATAGATCATGCATATCAAGATGTGCAACATGCACTGTGATTTTCTTATCACAATGCACTCTGCTTAAGTGTTGTAACTGTGTCTTTAGACACCACCCTTTATATTCAATTTTTTTTGTTCCTCTTTGATTATCTACATAACTGTGTCCTCTATTTCATGTCGTGTTCCACCCTATTCTCCAACAAAGTCTTGTTTCAATAATTCCAACATTTGATCTTATTTTTATCATGAAAATTTAAAAGATCAATCACTTGATGATCGAATGATTCCAACTAGTTTTCTAGTTTACTTATGCATTGTGTACTAAAGGTGATACATTATTGATAGAGATTATTATTAATTTCTTTATGTATTTTGTTTATCCATTATTGATTTATTCTGGTATTGTAATTTTTCAAACTCCTAGAAATAATCATTTAAATAATCTTCAAGTTGTTATATTTCCTTATTAACACATTGCAATCTCTTGCCTCCTTTACCTATTTTAGATTCTTCAATTGTCTCACTTCATTGCATAACAATTTTTAGGACTTTTATTGCTCCAATCAACACAATAATCTTAGAGTGTTGAGTATGATTGATGATGCACCATAAAATTCAAGCACAATCAGTTGTATGGGTATTAGGGACTATCAATCATGCACCCTTAGTGTTTGATAAACAAAAGAAATGATATAATTTATTTCAAAAATTGGTACAAACCACAAATAAAATTTTGGTACACGCTACATTGATGGGAAATTACAATCAAAATTTGATCTATGTGGATATAGGTGGCCACCCATCTATTCTAACTGACTCAAAACAATTTTCTGGCAATTTACGATTTTTAGCAGTCCCAAACTTTCGGGGCTATTTTGAGGACCTAAACTATATTTTTTTGCGATCGGGAACCTTAATAGTAGCCAAAGGATTTTATTGAACCCCATGAATTAATATTCCCATTGATACCTTTCCAACAAGCTATCGTGCGCCCAAAATAGAGATCGTATGACAAAGTTACGCCCATGGGAAGTTGATACACCAAACTACCCAAAACGGTGTCCACAAAATTGTTTCCTTTTCATCTTCCGGGGTTAGGGTTTTGGATTTTCTTTATGTTAAAAAGACCTTTGGATCCTCATTGTAACAATAATTTTCTTGCGAATGAGCGTAGCTGTCACATATCTTCTCAAAGATAAGCTTCCACCATTCTAGTGAGTCTTTCACTGTGTATTTCTGCAGTTTTGTACATCTCACTCATTAATATAAATTGTGTATTACTTTATATATGTCCCTCTTGTTATATACATCTGATATATCTCTGTTATATTATTGGATCTCTTGCAATATCTTGGTATATTTCTTTATTATATCTCTGCTCTCATTTATTGCTCAAACTAATCTAGATAAGTGGTATCAGAGAAGGCTACTCTTGATCACTTTTAAGTGCATGTCCCCAATGAGGTCCGAGTATATCAAGTTGGGTCTCGAGATTGTCTCTCTTGAGGACAATTTCTATCGCACACCCAAGAAACCATCCATGGCGGAAGAAAAGAAAAATGACGTAGAAAAAGATTCTATTAATCTGTTGCTTGAGCAAGCTCTCACACGACAGAGGGACGAAATGATGGAGAATTTTTCCCACATCCTTCAATGCCTATCGATAAAAACAGACACGTCTTCATCAAGTGGCCACTTTGGAAGTACCTCTCCTTTCAAGGTACAAGTTAATTTTGATATTCTCATATTTGAAGGTCAAATAGATGCAGATGCCCTAGAAAAATGGTTAAATATGCTAGAATGTTACTTCTCTATTCACAATTTTTTCGAGTGGGAAAATATCACCTTCACACTCCTTAAGGATCTCTCCCATGTCAAACATTGGTCGGAAAATTACTGGGAGAAAATTTCCATACAGGAGTATGGAATATATGGGGCTAATCCCACTTGGGATTTTTTTGTGGATGAAGTCAAGGAACAATATTACCCTGTTGGTAACTATGGTGACCAATACATGAGATGGAACACACTATGACAAGAGAGGGGAAAAACAATGTCGAAGTTCACAAATAGTTTCCACACCTTATGCACCAAGCTGGGTATCAAAGACTCTAAGTGGAATCTAGTTCTGAAATACCACGGGGATCTACATAGGTGCATCCAAACCGAGATGGATTTCTTGGACATCTCATCACAAGGAGCTGCCTATTGATATGCTGTCAAAATCGAGCATAAATTTAGGCACTAGAAAAAATGGGAGCTCGGGTATGCGAATCCATAAAAAACAAAGTATCATAAAGACAACCCTAACAAACAACCTCCAATAAACCATTCCAAGCCACATGTAACATAAAGATGAAGAAGGACACTGGAAAGTGGTGTGATTTCCACAAAATCCCCTGGCACAACACTGATGAATGTCACTCAAAAAAATCATTGGCGTTCGAGATCAAAGAAAAGGAACCGAACCCTGATTCAGAATCTGATTCACAAACTAATGGGAGAAGATAGATCATCGATGCAAACCCCACGACTACTGTCGCAACTGCAACAATTCAACCATAAGAAATAGCAGATCCTGAAGAGGGGGGGCACCTTTTTGATTCACAGATGTGGGTGAAGGGGATCCCACTGCATTTTATTGTTGATAGCGGAAGCCAAAAGAAACTCATCTCAGTAGAGGTTGTCAAACAATTGGGATTGTCGATAACACCACACCTGTAACCATACAACATCGGGTGGTTTATCCAAGGATGAGATATTTGTGTCAACGAACAGTGTCGATTGTCATATGACATCCATCCCTTCAAGGATGAGGTATTATGTGATTTTTCCCCACTATATGTCTGTGATGTTCTTTTGGGATAGCCATATAGGTGGAAGCACCATGTTATTTATGACTCTCGACCCCATAGTGTCATTGTTACTCTGGGGGTCATTTCTACAGGATACCAGAGGTAGTTTCAACTATTTTCCCACCAAATAGTGCCGCAAGGTAATCTCTCATACTACAAAATTTAGCCTCTTCACAATTTGTTCAAAAGGTGAATAGAAGGACACTACAACCACTGGAGCCTTGGCCCAAGACCTTTCTATCCAACAAAAGCATATTCCATAAGAGAAAGAAGATATTGTTTCTTCATCTACAATGGTGCCTACACACTGCCTAGTCAACCCAAGATACAACGGGTTGGTTGAAAAGATTCAACCCTGCCAGCAACAAGTTCGTAATAGTCTTCAACAAGCTAAACAACACAACTTCTCCGACAAGGAAAGCAACTCACCCAGATTTAGATTCAACAAACGCTTTCCCCTCTCCCTCGGGAGCTCAACGCAATGGAGACCATTTCTTCCTAAGGAAGGATGATTGATCTAGGTGGATATCGATGGCCACCCACCTAATCCAATCGACTCAAAACAATTTTTTGGCAATTTACTATTTTTAGTAGTCCCAAACTTTTGGGGCCATTTTGAGGGACTAAACGACACCTTTTCACGATCATAGAATTCAATGATAACCAAAGGATTTGATTAGCCCCCCTAAATCAATCTCCTCGTTGATATGTTTCTAACGAGATATCATGCACCCCAAACGAAGATCGTATGCCAAAGTTACGCCCCCGAGAAGTTGATACACCAAACTACCCAAAACGATGTCCAAAACACTGTTGTCTTTTCCTCTTCCAGGGTTAGGCTTTTGGATTTTTGTTATGTTAAAAAGGCCTTTGGAGTCTCATTGTAACAACCATTTTCTTGCGAATGAGAGTAGTTGTCACATCTCTTCTCAGAGATAAGCTGCCACCATTCTAGCAAGTCTTTGACTTTGTATTTCTACAATTTTGTACATTTCGCTCATTAATAGAAATTGTGTATTACTATATATATGTGCCTCTTGTTATATACATCTAATATATCTTTGTTATATTATTGGATCTCTTGCAATATCTCAATATATTTCTTTATTATATCTCCATTCTCATTTCGTGTTCAAAATAATACAAATCAAACTTCTTACAAGTTTTGAATAATTACAACTTTGAAGCTTATAAAATATTATCAATCATTTGAATCTCTCTTAAACACATCTTACATACCTTAATATAATCATCCCAATATTTCTCTTTACTCTTTACTCATCATTACATTGTGTATTCAAGTGTATTTATGAAAGCATAATTTCCTTGTATCTTAATGCATACATGATAAAACAACTTGTCAATGTAAAAAAAAAAATATAATCATCCCAATATTTCTCTTTACTCTTCACTCATCATTACATTGTGTATTCAAGTGTATTTATGAAAGCATAGTTTCCTTGTATTTTAATGCATACATGATAAAACAACTTGTCAATGTAAAAAAAAAGTGTTTATCTATCAATGTTAGTCGTTGATTGCATTATTCATGTGTAGGTGCATCTCACATATGACTTCAACTAATTCTTATTCTCTTTAGTATTATCTAGTATGTATGTTTATTTGTTATTGTACCGAGAAATGTTCTACAACCAAATATAACATAGATGTTGTCACGCAACCTAATATGAATAACACTAACACATGATGATATATAAAAAATAAATAAACTACATGTAAACTGTGTATATATGAGCAAAACATAGCAACAAATTGAAACTAGAATTGGGTTCTTTAATCAATTAATTTATGTATGTTATATTCTGATTTGTTCACCATAAATTCTCCTCCTTAGTCAGGTAAGAGATAGTTGCAAGTTGTCAATGACACACGATCAACTCTATGTCCATTTTGATTAAAGTAATAACTAGTGTGCATAGGTATAATCTCCTTTTGAATTAAAATATCCACTATGTGCATAGGTATAATGTTCAGAACTATACCAGTGCACATAGTTGTATCTGAATAATTATATTGGTCATTATGAATTTGTGAATATATAAATTAAATACAATGTTTGTGGATCTATGATTTGAATTTGAATTTGTGGATCCGAGTTGGTCACTATGAATTTACCTTTTTCTTGCCAAGTTATATTGGTCATTATGAATTTGTGAATATATAAATTAAATACAATGTTTGTGGATCTATGATTTGAATTTGAATTTGAATTTGTGGATCCGAGTTGGTCTCTATGAATTTACCTTTTTCTTGCCAAGTGTGCATAGATATAATCCATTGTTGAATTAAAATATAATTCATTGTGCACATAACATGGGTACAACGGATATAGGTATAGATGTTCAACCTAAATATAACATCTGGATAATGTCCACCAAATCGAGAATCCATTTTGCACTATGACTTTGTGTATATATCAATAATTAAATATGCATAATTGTTTGTTGTATTAAAGATATATTTTGGAAATGTGTCATTAGAATTATCTTGTTAATCAATTCTTGAATTAACCTAACTAAAGTTACCTTTATTCATACATTGATACAATTTGAGTGGGTTTAATAGTTAAGAATATGTGTTTCCTTTTAAGAGGTTACAAGTTCAAATCCATAGAGGGTAGGGTATGTATACCTCTGTAAACTTTAACAGAGGGTTTCCTATCCCACAAACAAGGGGATATCATACACCAATTTGGTGTCTGGCTTGGTCGTGACCTTAAAAATACATTATTATTATTATAAAATGTATATATTGTTGATTGCCAATATAAGAATGGAAATAACCTTATGCTTTCTTTAACAAACAACTTAACCAAGATGTTAAATATGGAAATGAATACACTTTCAATCATGCAATCAAATTCAATGATAAAAAACTACAATTTTTGTCATCAGTAATTTTAGAACCATTTTAAAATCCAATGTAAAAAAGTTTGACTGCAATTTTTGTGATCAATAATTTTAGAATCATTTTAAAATCCAATGTAAGATTTTTTTACTGCAATTTTTGTGATTAGTAATTTTAGAATCATTTTAAAATCGTGTGTAAGAATTTTTGCATGGATAATAAGATGATAAAAACAAAACATGATGAAGGAAAAGAAGAAAATGGAAAATTGTTATAATTAATTACTTTATAATTATAATAATTTGTAACCATAATAATTTGAGTTGTAATCTTAATAATCTTAATTATAAATAGTGAAGGTTTTTCATTCATAGATTCAATAATCTAGATCAAAACTTTATTTTGACTGAGTTCAATTAGGTTATTCCACGCCAAAATCCCTCAAACATGAACAAATACTAAACTTCAGTAGATCTGCCTCAGATCAACTCTACAACAAGCCCTAAACTTCCAAGAGGGCATCCAATATATTTACAAGGTAAACCCTCAACCAGATTCATAAATTCAACACTGCACATATGAAAACCATACCTTTTTTCTTCTTATAGTGTTTTGCTGCCGCGATTTTTCTACCGCGGTTTTTCTGCTGCACTTTTTCTGCCGCACTTTTCATGCCACGATTTTTTTTCCACACTTTTCCTGCTGCAATTTTTCTGCCACACTTTTCCTGCCGCAGTTTTCCTACTGCAATTTTTTTGCCGTAGTTTTTCTACCGCAATTTTTCAGCTGCACTTTTTCTGCCATAGTTTTCTTGTCGCACTTTTTCTGCCGCACTTTTCCTATCGCACTTTTCTCTATCAATAATACCTACCCAAATAACCTTTCAAAAATAGATATTCAATATGTGCTAATGGGATAGAATTTCTCTCTTATTTATACTTCCATGTAGCTTCCTCAAGGGGTTACCTTCTAATCAACTTAACCTACTTTCCTTCTTTTAGGGCTAACCCACTTCTAACCACTTGTCCACTTCTAACTCACTTTGCTACAAATAGTAAATTCTCCACTTCTGGTTGCAACTAAATTATTTTTAATTATTTTCTTATTGCAAAAACTTAACCCATGACTAACTCCTAGTTTCACCCACTTGACTAGTCAACTTCTTCTAGGAGCTTCTAGAGTTAATTTGACTTCTTTGACCTTCTAGATAACTCATGAGGGTTCTCCACTTCACTAGACCATAACTCTCTAACCATGAGGATTTATGTGACGTTCCACATATCATCGGAAATTGCATGACATGTATTATCCATCTAGAATAGTCTTACCTGCAAATATATTAAACTTCATACCATTATACATCAATCAAATTAAAGTCCCTTTATCATACTATTGGGGCTACCAGAATTTTCTACCGGACTTGATTCAAGGGTTGACATCAATGAAAACCAACCCAATTAATCAACATGACCTCCCACATATCATAGCCTGACATTTGTCGAGAAATATACAAAACTTCCATAAACAAATGGTAGATCATTTGATACACCATTTCTATTGTAACAACGAATCAACATAATACAAAAGAGGGCAGCTAATGCACTACCCATCACTGGTAAATGGGCTATGGTAGTCACTAAGAGTGAGAGGCACCTAGCCTCCTCTGCACTGAAAGAGGCGATTTTCAGTTGTCCACTAGACACCTGAAAATCAACTAGGGATAGTACATCAACCCAAATATATTGCTAAGAGTACATGAGATGAATCTCAACGGAAACACCTTCTGGGACATCTAGGAACTAGGGAAAATCCTCCCCTCTCTTGGATAGCCCAATGATAAAGTAAATATCCTCCTCAGTGGGATGGTACCACTGATTCAAACCCACATGGAAAGATTGTCGATGGAAATCACATCGACGGATCAGATGCACCAACAACCCAGATTGCCTCTTAAAGGATGTAGCCTCTTCATAGTACTTAAGGAGGCCTACATCCCTCAAGAGAGAATGAGTCGTTGGAGTAATAGGGTGAGGGTACAAATCCCTCTCCATCTCCCTCTCCTCCCATTCCCATACAACATTGTACAGGTCCACCCTCTGCTCCTGTTGTTGTTGATGCTCTCTCCGCACATGTCTCTGCATGATTAACATATGAAATACATTAGCCTCACTCATACATAAAACATTAAAAAAATGTATTGAATGGTAAATTTATCTATAAATACAAAAAAATATCTTCCTTCAAAAAATAAGATAATTGCATTAACGATGCACCAAAAAACAATCACGCACCATCTGTGGTGCACCCATATATATTGTGAGCACCATGACCGATGCGTTAGTGTAAACTAATGCATCGAACACAAATGTTCTACTGTGTTATGCGGTGTGTTGGAAAATGGTACCACAC
>ML794532.1:162634-174601 GCA_009831015.1 Picea engelmannii
AAAAAAAAAAAAAAATTAAAGCAGGTAAACAATTATTTAAAATTAGCAAAAAAATGTGGTGTATATATGTTCCCTACACACATCGGTGAGTGTAACTAACATAGTCGCACCGTCACATAAAATTTAACAAATGTTCGAGTATGGAACTTTATAAACGTACATTTAAGTCATTACTATCACACCGCGGACGATGCCACCAAAACAATTATAGGGCACACCGCAACACAATGTTACATTTCTCAGCGATGTGTTTGGTAAACTGAACGTGCCAATGTGCATGTTTACCAATGCACTGCGTAAAATATATCTAATAAGGGCGATGTGCTATGTACTTTAACGCCCTGATGTGTTATTTGTACTTTGATGCACCACCCCACTAGTTAAATGGTTTTCTTCAATGCGTCGTTAAATGGACACGTCGATGCCTTTATGTTTACCAACACACCACCGAGAAATGTAACAAGGTACGTGATGCACCCTGTAAATTTACAGGTCACACCATACGTGGTGCGAGCCAAGAGCCTCGAACACACCGCCCAATTTGTTTTGTTTTTTTACACTTAAAATTTCACTCAATTTTAAATTTTAAACCGGTGAAAACTTAAGTTATGAAAAAACAAGAAGATTACCAGGACATATTGTCGTCATGAAGCATGGTTGCGACATACTAAAAAAACTAAATTTGCCCACCATTTGGCAAAATTCGAAATTCACGCACCCAACAACAGATGAATGGAACACAACCAAGGAAAGCATCGATGGAAGAGAACTTTTGATAGGAAAAGGTTTCACTGGTGCTTTTGAGCTCTATAGCACTGAAAATGGTAAAAATAATTTTTACCGTTCGTATTTTTTTTTAATAAAACCCTGTTTTGGTGCGCGTGATTCACAACCGCACCGGTTATATATTAAAAAAAAAAAACATCCCTATCACGGTGCACATGTGTTTATGTGCACACCAGTGCGTATACTACTCCATAGCGCACCACCTTTTATTTTTTTGAAAAACTACAATGGTGAAAAAATTTGTGTTTAAGCATGACACGATGCATTATAATAATAGACGCACCAGTGTGCTTGGGTTTACAGAGTGCACCGCCTCAATTTGGAAATTAACCCTAACACGGTGCTCCATATTGGAGCACTGGTGCGTGTTGAGGAAAATATATGAATTGATCTTACTCAAGCATTTTCAGACTTTACTTGGCTAAAGAAAAGTATACGAGAATATCACCCTATGTTTATAGCCAACAAAAATAACATCCTAACTCACAAGTATTAATTACGAGTGCTTAGGCTAGTCTTTTATCAACAAAATGCTTGTTGGAAATTCACTTTTTATGTAATTTTATGAATATAACAATTGCTGAAATAAATGTAAGAACATAAGTAAAGACACCAAGATGATAATCAAGATAGATGAGACATAAAGCAATCCTTTATTTCATTCCAAATCACCAAAGAGTGATTTTCTTTACAAAATCTCATACATAAATCTTGGACCAAAGTCAAACTTAGATTTCCCCTATGGAACATACAAAAGGACCTCTGATAGAAAACCAAAATTGAACTCTAAAAGATGGATCATGTTGCCACATATTGTTGCCCACTCGACTCTGCACAATAGGATTTATTAGTGATGAAAATTAATTCACAAACAGACAAGGCTACACAGACTATCAAAGATATATCAACACCTCTGAAAAACAAGTGTCTAAATGATTTGATTCAACCCTGAATATTGTTGTCTACAATAAGACCCCGCTATCACAAAAGAGAACTAGGCTTTGAAGAATATATGAATGAATGAAAAATGAACTATATCAACACAAACTCAAAGAGAAAACATTAGCATGCTTCTGCTTCTATTCTCCTCTTGTTCCTCCCTTTCCTTTTTCTTTTAACAAATTAAAATTGGTTGAAGAAGTTGAACCAATTCATTAGTTAAGTTAATTAAAAGACTCAACTAAATTTAGTTAGGGGGAAGAGTAATAATTATAATAAGGGTCATAAATGAATAATAGCTAGTAGGTGGGACCCCTTGTGACTCCCTTTAGTTCATAACAATCATAACAATCATAACATAACCATTAGTTAAGAAAAACATACCTTCTTGTGCCTCCCATATGTTGATTAAGGTTTGTTGTCATTGATGTCAACCCTTGAAGAAAGCCCCATAGCAAAAAGGTTTGGGTAATGGACCCAATATTGTTTGATGTAAATATGACTCATTATTGTTTTTTCATGGTTAATAAGAAGTAAATATGGATGAACTCCAAAGTGGTCCCCTTATGGTGAAATCCCTCACGGGAAAACGCTTTGCGGAGTAAGAGAACCCATGCTTAATTGTAGAATAATGAGATGAAGGACAATGAATTTGTCAGGGAAACTATCCTAGATGGATAATTATTGTTATTCCATTTCCGGTGGTATGTGGAACGTAACATAACTCCTCACAGTTAGAGAGTTATGGCCATGAGAAGTTGGAGACCCCAGGTTTGGGTAATGAAACCAAGTTTGTTTGATGGGTAAGGGTATGAGTTATGATATATTTTCAGATAATACTATTCTATATGGATAATAAATTTCATGCCATTTATGGTGGTATGTGGAACGTCACATAAATCCTCATGGTTTGAGAGTTATGGCCTTACGAAGTTGGAGGACCCTCATATGTCATCTAGAAGCCCCAAAAGGTCAAAGTAGTCAAAGTGGTTTAAGAGATTTTTAAAGGATAAATAATGAAGTGAAGTGATGAGTGTATTATAATTCAAATTGAATACAAAATAAATTATTTCAATAATAATTTTAATGTATAAATTAGAAGTGGGTTAACCCTAAAATAATGAAAGTCGGCCAAGTGACCTAGAAGATGTTTTTAAGGAAGCTACTTGGAGAGTATAAATAAGAGGCAAGGCTCTCTCATTTAACACAAACTTGAGCATATTGAATATATATAGGTGTCTGAGGTTACCAAGGATATCCAAACCAGAATCCTGAGTGAAGGTGAAGAAAAGAAGGCCGAAATGCAAGGAAGGATAAATTCTTTTGATGGTGCTTTCTAAGGTATGTTATTTACATGTCATCTCACCATTTTCGCTATAACTTTTTTTCTATAATGAGTCAGACCATGAAATTGCTATGCCATTCAGAAAACATATCCAAGTATCTATGGTAAACAATTTATCTTGTGGGTCATTGTATTTTGGGAGTTACACTCCGTGGAAAATAGAGTTTGTGGCTAGTCCTGAAACTAGTCAAAAACAAGTGTTTCGGGTAAAAATGTCGTAACCTCTTCATAACAGATTCAAATTCCATGAGACCAAATGTTTTGGTAGGTTATAGTATTTAGTATGATTTGTAACAATTTCATATCCATTCTACAAATATTCTATGCGGGGCATGCTCTACAAGGTCGCTCTCTAGAATAATCCAGAATTCAACAAGGTATGCCATTTTTGCTATAACTCCTTTTTTTAGAGGTTATAAGTAGTGACACTTGGAGGAATTTCATAATACACACTGAATAACATTTTGTAATAGTTTCATTTTATACATTACAGGTACAAAGTTATGATTACTTCAAGTTAGGGTTGTTGACTAATCCAAAACTAGGCATGTGAGACCAAAGAAAAGTTTGATGAAAATGTTAGTCTCTTCTTGTTAAAGTTAAGGAAGGTTTGTAGAAATGTGATCATATACACTAGGTCTATTACAGAGCTACAAATCATATTTGGATGATGAAATTGATGAGGGCTTTTGGTTGAGTTACATGTTGAGTACATGGTTGAGACAAGTAGTTGATGAGTTGGCACATACATGAGGTGTATAGTTGATGATGTTGGTTGATGAGTAGTTGACACATGATTGGTACATACTTGGTACATGGTTGGATGCACTTGTTTATGGTACAGGTTGATTACAGGTTGTTTGGTACAGATTGGTGCATGGTTGATGCACTTGTTTATGGTACAGGTTGATTATAGGTTTGGGTACAGGTTGATGCATGGTTGATGCATGGTTCAGATTTATTGGTACATATTTACAACGGTATATCTCACAGTGATAGTTTGAAAATGGTTCCATCATTCTACTTCTACTTCAGGGTGGCAGGATGGGGCAAGGACAGGTGGTTGTAGCCGGAGAACATAGGGGGTTGTAGCCTCCTTCTAGTTGTAGCCAGAGAATTGGGGAGTTGGATCTTCCCTCAGGTTGTAGCCTAAGAAACTAGGGGGTGGAGCCTCCTTCCAGTTGCAGCTGGAAAACAAAGGAATTTGGTGCTTCCAATGAATGCAATTCTTCAAGACATATAAGAAAAAGAATTCTGTGGTTTTCTCCCGATTTGGGTTTCCACGTAAAACACCGGTGTACTGTGTATGCATGTGATTGTTTATTTCTTACTGCTCATTATTGGATAATAATTCTACATTGATATAATGATTGAAGAAAAAAGATTATAATTACGCTATTACTGATTCACCCCCCCTCTCAGTAATCCAACACCATCAACATATTTACTTTTGACAATTTAAACTTATGAAATTTGAAATTATTTCAAAAATAATACTCATATATCCAAAATAAACATGTTGTCCAAAGATCCCTGAAGTCAACTGTCATAAAACAATAGATATAATAAAAACTCAAAAACTATATTTCCCAGACTGTGATGCAACCCTTCCTTGATTGTTGTTGTCACCTCTTGATTTTCTTGAGTTTTACTTTGGCTGTGTAGAGCCCTTAGGCCTAATCTCGTTGATCATGTGGGAACAATCGTCCCTCAAATGCATCTGGGAAGACATAGATTTGTCAGTCATTGGAGGGTGAGGAAGGGGCAACAATGGTCTTTCCTTTATCAAGTGCATGGTGTGCTTCAGTCTTCAATCTCTTGCTAGCATGGGAGTATTGCACTGGTGAGTGGTTAGGGGTATCTTGGGCAATGTGGTTAACCGACAGAGGAGGATGCAAAGACAAGTTGGGCCAGCCACGATGTTGGGAGACTACCAGGTGGACAATCTCCTACCGTCCATCATTTTCAGGGACCTCAGGTTGTAATGAAACATGAGGAGGTACAAGGATACCGGGTGCTTGCAGGGCTTGGAAAGGAGGCCTTTCAGGCCTAGGTTGGACTATTCCCTGCCCAATCCAATTGAAGAATTTGGCATGAAACAATTGGCCAATCTCTTGTGAATCAACGTCAAAATGTATGGAGAACTTAGGCCTTCTTGGGCCTCGATTCCAATTACCTCTACCTCTGTTTCCTCGGCCATGGCTTCCTCGACTGAAAAAACTCATCCTGCATGTGTGATCGATTATAAAATAGTCTTTTAAATAGCCATACATGACAACTCTTAAAAATATGAAATAGATTTGGCTCATAATGTATCAGACTCATGCAATCCAATCGATACAAATTGTTTTATTGTTAATCAACGAGTAGGGGGGTGAAACAGGGTTCTAGGATATGTGAGGGATTTGTATTGAGTGAAAATATGATATAATGAAAGAGGAGAAGCATGGTCATTTCTCAATGCACGTCACCTCCACCCACATCTCATTAACTCAACAATACATGCCAACAAATTCTCCATTAACATGACTAATCAAACATGTATCGAAACCATCACCACATTAAAATCCAGTAGCGCGATCACCATATCCCATTTCACATCATATAACTCAAACAAAATCACCTAACCTTCAACGTTCACCACCTTTTCAAATGAGCCACCGATGTTCCATCTATCCAAATATACCATATGTGGATTGGACACATAATTCAATTAACCATTGCATAACCTTTAATACTATCACCTTGCCAAATGCGCCACCAACATTTCAACCATATGCATATTAAACATGTAATCCAATCACAATTTCATAACCATTTACTTATTATCTAGGGTTTTATCAATAATCATCAAGTCTTTTATGCAGGTAGTATAGTTAGGATAGCTTTATAATCTTCCCCTAGCAATTGTTTCTCATTTCCTTCAAATTATTCGCATGTGGTATTGCAGAACTAGTTCCCTTTTCTTTGCATTTGTTATAGTATTTGCCTCTCATATAATTTCACTAACATGTTTGTTATGCAGGTGCAATAATAACAGACAGTAATGACATTAATGAATAGCATAGGATGTAGTAACATAAGGAAGCAACCCTTCATAAGCTCAATTCATAACCAATACCAACAAGATCTTCATAAACCATGTGAGTCGTGTCGCACATCATCTCAACATAAAAATGAACAGATCTTCTCTCCAATAGTTCAAGGGGGTCCCACCTACTAGTATTATTTAGTTTTTTATAATAATAAGCTTTAGCAATACTTTGCGAGCGAAAATTCGTTGACAATTTTTAATCATCAACAAACTCGCGACTCCACAGGAACATTTGTTTCCAACAAATTTAGAACTCGGAACTCATGGTTTCACAGACCAAGAACAGTAATTTTAGAAGACCTAACCAGAATAATTATGCAACAGGAAGAAGTGAGAGAATTAAATGGAAAAATGAACGAGAATTTGGGAATAACTTATGAAAAATGTTAAGTATGAGGGGGTTTACTCGTGTATGCACAATTATTCATCCAGAATCGACTCTTATCTCAAAGAGAAAAATTGATGTTTATGCTCTTTTATTTCTCAATGGATGAAGAAATGGAAAGAAGAAGCAGGAAATAACCAATTTCTTTACAAGACAACAGTGGAAATATATAACAATTTCAAGGGTCCTTCAGAGGGGACATCATAAAAACTATGTAGGCTTGATTGTTATTGACTAACAATGCTTCACATTAGTTTCACTGTGGCAGAATTGATCCAACATTCTATCTTGACCAAACACTAAAAGATGATAAAGACACAAATCACAACAGAAGTAAGAATGCATGAATTAAAACAACAACAATAAAAGACTCAATTTGAAAAACATCAAGGAAGGAAAACTTTAACTTAGAAGGCAGAAATCAAGGTACTGTAAGCGTAGAAAAGAATCACAAAAATTAAAAGCAAATCTAGGCTATTAGTATATAACAAAACCAGACGAAATTAGAACTTTTCATGTTGGTTCCTCGCAATATTTCAAGTGAAGGTTGTCAATGTTGTAGGGAAACAATTGCTCCTATAAATATTTTTGAGATATAAGAATTAGTATCCAATACAAAAGCAATTTGGAAAGGACCGATCACCTGGAAATCTGATGTAATCATCATTCCCTTGACACGCACAATTATCTCATCAAGATAGAGATGGAGACTAACCAATTCATAGAGAGTCATGTGCATAGTTTTTTTAAAAGCAGTACTTGTATCAAGTAAGCTAAAAAGCCGACATTTGTAAGGCATGGTATCACAATTAGTAATTAAAGTGGTTTTGTGAACATTTGCCCCTTTTACTTTGATTTTATTGTAACCAAACAAACTGTCAAGTAAGGGTCTTAGTTGTGACTCTACAACCCGTTGCAAAAACATTTCAATATTGAGAGAGGAAAAGGGATTTCTCATAATCGCTTGCCTGAAAGTTTGAAGACTAATGCAAGTTCTGATATTACCAGTGGTCCCCGGGGATGAATTCCAAATTGAGACCCATTCAGGGTGGGCTGAAAAAAACATTCCAACCCTTAAGAAATCTCTCAAATCCCTTCTAAAGGGTGCTTCCGATGCAGAGTTAACAAATTCTTGTTTTTTCCTAGCTAGTTTCATGATATGCTGAATAAGACCATGATCAAAACCGCATAGATCCTCATAAGACCAAGCAAAAACCTTTTGAGATTCACCAAGTAGTCCAGTGGATATCCTCTCTTCTTTACCAGAACATTGGACCTTTATTTTAACATTGATTGAAGGTTCAAATGTCCTAATGTTCAGGAGAATGGTTTCAATCACCTTCTTCTGTAACTCCTCTTTTTTTTTTTTTCTTTATTGCCTACAACACTCAAAGAAAACGAACTCTCAAGAGGAGTCAAGCCCTCAAGAATCTTATTATTTTCTACAGATATAATCTCCTTGGGCTCGAGAGGTTCATTTTGAATGAAAACACAAATGCTCTCATCGTTAGGGATGGCCTTCCAGAATTCTTCATTTTCAGAAATGTATGGACGATGCAGAGATTGGAAAGTACAATCAGGCTAGCGAGGTAAGAGTTGTTGAGTAGGAGAGGTGAAAAAGAAAGCTAACCTATCAGCTATTGAATTCAACTCCTTATTAACATGAGTGATGTTGAAAGATAGAAGGTTCAAGACAAGTGCCCAAACATTTTGGGAGTATTGTTCCATCATCTTGTCTCTAGGAGAGCATGTCTTATGTATTAGGTTCACAACAAGCTCAAAATGTTTGAAAACTGAAAGGTGACCACAACCAATATTAAGGGCGTTCTCAATGCCTAACAACAAAGCTTTGAATTCAACGATATTGTTTGAACAAGCAAACTCCAACCTGTATGACAGATTATGAATTTTTCCTACAAGGGAAACCAAGATAATACCAGCCCCATTATCTTCGTTAGAGTGTGAACCATCAAAATTCATATGCCATAATTCATCATATAAATCAATTCCTTCCAGAGGAATATTATCTTCTTCAACAAAGATGGAATACACTCCTACGTCTTCTTCGATATAGTTTACGCTAGATTGTGAAACACTCTCTATGTAGGGTGAAATTATTCCTTCTCTAAGGACTATAATATTCTTACCATTCCGAGGAATGGATAAATGTGTCTCGTCGAGTGAGAGGTATCCACCTGTTAGGGCTTGCAAATATCTCCCCAAGATAATTGACTAATTGCTCACATGCATATCAATCACCTGAATATTGAGGGTTGTCCTTATCTCAGGATGAGCATATAAAACCAAGTTTACATCTTTAATCTCGCCTATTGTTGTTTGTTGCATACTATTATAGGAGAGCATGCTTCTGGAATTTTTGTTTGTACATGACAAGCCTAGCTCTTCTATAATAATCTTCGACATGACACTTGGGTCTGAACCACCATCAATGAGGCAACAATGGGCAATCTTATCCATGATCTTTACAGAAATATAAAAAGGGGTTTTTTTTTACAGGGTATCTAAAGTTATGTACAACTACTTTATTTATAGAAGAATCATCTTCGTCTACCTCTTCGGAAAGATTGGATACAATGAAATCTTTTCCTTCCATGAATTGTTTCAGATGCATCTGTTGTTCAGGGACGACAACCATATCTAGGAGGGTTGCATCTTATTTGATGTTGGCCAATTGATTCAAGATATTGTATTTAGAAGAGGGAGGAGGGGGAATGATTCTTTGAATCTCAGTAATTTTAGGAACCTGGGACATGGCAGCGGTTGAGGATGATCTTGGGCTAGAAGAACTGTGAGGAGGATCAAATTTACCCTTGGGAGCATAGGCTTTGTTCCTAGTGTTAATAACCATGACATCCTCTGGCTCTGCAAAGTATAGGAAAATGATAGTAGCTTCTGGTCTTTTACGAAAGATCTCATCTCTGGCACTCTTCTTTACCTCACATGTGGTTTCTTCATGGTTCTCCTGGCAAAAGTTACACCAACTCCGAGGCAGGATAGCCTTAGGCTGAAAATTGTTTTCAACCGAATTTCTAAAAGGGGGTGCAGAAGAGGATGAAGCTCCAGGGGTGAGAGGAGAGACAATACCTTTCCACTCAAATTCTATCATACGATTGTTCTTATCTTGTACTAGCTGTAAGAGAGTGGACATATATGTCTATCTAACTAATTCTCCCCGGGGTAGACCAGTTCGTTCATGTTGTTCTTCATACTCCGAGCAAGTGTGCAGGTCGGAACCAAGATTATCAATGAATTTTTCCTCAAGCCTATGACGGTATGGAGAAGGTAATGCATTGTAATAATGCATGAAAGTGGCTTGGTTCTACGAGCGGATAAGTTTGAGGATTTGATTGTACAACTTGGTGAACTGCAAGTTGAAAGACTTGATGATCTCACCATATTTATAAGTGACATTATTGTATTCCCTTGACTTCTCAGCAGGGCTTTTGGATTGCCCATAAGTGGATCAGAACCAATAGATTAACTCCTCCCAAGTAGACAAGATCTTAGGAGGAAGGTCAAAGAAATCGACCGCAAACTTTCCTTCCACGGAATTGACAAACAAGTGCATGCAGTTGTCATTGTCGTTGGCCCCTATGTTATGAAAAGCATTAGAAAATGCCACTAGGTGTTCGTTAGTAATAACAATGTTATTTCCTGAAAACCTAGGCAAGTGCTCTTTAAACTTAGGAAGTGGGTGAGTAGCAGGTGCTAGGTTAAGAGGAGAGGACACATGCCATGGTGTGGTTGTGTCATCCTCTTCGAATTGAAAAATCCCATACTTTTTAATGACTTTGGTGGGGTTTGTAGTAGATTGGACATGGATATGGTGGTTGTACAAGCTACCAATCACCAATGACGATGAATATTGGGAATATGGAGCACTTCTAGTGCCACCAGAGCCACCACTAGATTCCATCTTATGGATGATAGATGAGGGAAAGAAAGATGAGCTATATGAATCAGATAAAGTCCTCCTTACAGAACTTTGTTGGACAGATAACACTATGTTTCTTCTTCCTATTTCAACAATAGGATTGATTTCAGGTGACAAGCCCCTTCTTCTTCTAGAAGCACAAGAATATAAGGACATGAAAGAAAGGCCAAAACTGAAGAAACAAAAGGTTACTGTTGATTTCTAGGCTGTCTACATCTAGCCTCCAATTGTTCTTGAGCACTAATATCTCGTTCAATCGCTGCCCAATAATGGTTAAGTTCGGCACGTGTATTGGCAGTGTCTAGAATGGTGTTAAACAGGTTCAAAGCAATGTTGGTCTGGTCTTGAAGACCGGGCTCAATATTGGGCTGCCTTACAACAGGGACAATCATTAATAGAAAAATAATCAAAGAATCAATTTCAGAAAAGAAAGATGTATCGATGAAAAATCGAATATAAATTTTTTAACCAGAGAGATATCGAAGATCTCCCCAGTATGGTTGCCAAATAAATGTTGAGTGAAAGATATGAATTGATCTTACTCAATCATTTTCAGACTTTACTTGGCTAAAGCAAAGTATACAGGAATATCACCCTATGTTTATATCCAACAAAAATAACATCCTAAATCACAAGTATTAATTACGAGTTCTTAGGCTAGTCTTTTATCAACAAAGAGCTTGCTGGAAATTCACTTTTTATGTAATTTTCTAAATATAATAGTTGCTGAAATAAATGTAAGAACATAAGTAAAGACACCAAGATGATAATCAAGATAGATGAGACATAAAGAAATCCTTTATTTCATTCCAAATCACCAAAGAGTCATTTTCTTTACAAAATCTCATACAGAAATCTTGGACCAAAGTCAAACTTAGACATTCCCGATGGAACATACAAAAGGTCCTTTGACAGAAAACCAAAACTGAACTCTAAAAGTTGGATCATCTTGCCACAAATTGCTTCCCACTCGACTCTGCACAATATCCTTTATCAGTGATGAAAATTAATTCACAAACATACAAGTCTACACAAACTATCAAGGATAGATCAACACCTCTGAAAAACAAGTGTCTAAATGATTTGATTTAGCCCTGAATATTGTTCTCTACAATAAGACTTTGCTATCACAAAAGAGAATTAGGGTTTGATGAATATATGAATGAATGAAAACTGAACTATCTCAACACAAACTCAAAGAGCAAACCTTAGCATGCGTCTGCTTGTATCCTCCTCTTGTTCCTCCCTTTCCTTTTGCTTTTAACAATTTAAAATTGGTTGAAGAAGTTGAACCAATTCATTAGTTAAGTTAATTAAAAGACTCAACTAACTTTAGTTAGGGGGAAGAGTAATAATTATAATAAGGATCATAAATAAGTAATAACTAGTAGGTGGGACCCCTTGTGACTCCCTTTAGTTCATAACAATCATAACACTCATAACATAACCATTAGTTAAGAAAA
>ML794532.1:174815-187112 GCA_009831015.1 Picea engelmannii
CAATTTACGAACAATACCCATTTCCAATCTGTAATTATCAAAATCAACCACTGCCCATGCATTTCTTCAATCCACAACTATACTCAAAAGTCATGTTCTAAAAATAATAATGAAGTCACTATTACTGCAATAGAGCCCATCAAAATGCAATGATATTCATTAACATATATATGCAGTAACCAAAATAATCAAGACCAAATTGCCACTCCTGAAATGACAATTAATCATACAACCAACAACCACCATTTAGACACAAGCTATGCACAGGGTAATTTGCCCAGGCAATGTAGTTCTACCATTGTAAAAGAAAAACAATTCAATGTGATTTAAAAGCTGGACCACCTATCCAACACGACTATCATCAACAACATGCTTGCTTTAACCAGTGGTCGATTGCAATAAATAACATGCTTAAAACTCTGTGGGTATCCCTGAGTATGAAAAAAAATCTATCCATACCACACACACGACATGCTTGAGAAACACCAAGCATTTGTAACCAATGCCAACTATCATCCGAAAATTATTAGTGCAAATACTAGTGACTATATATACACCAAACAATTTTCCATTGCTGTAGAAAATCAATCAACCGAACAAGTTGTTGTAGCTATGCATACCCATGCATCCAATCGAATCGGGGCAAAGGCCCTTTCCAATAACAATACTAAGCGATTAACATAAGGAGGGTGGTTGTATCTTTTGAAAGTGAAATTAACAACGAAGGGTTTATCCTTATCATCACATATGCAGTAACTAAATTCTAAAACAATAGGACTGTCATACGACCAACTGGGCGAATTCATATTCACAAGTAATCGACCATACATTCGATCCATGATAACCCATAGCAACTTGACAGGAACGACAATCTCCTTTACAAAATTCGATATTGGAGGGTTAAGGGTCTACTCTATAGCCAACACCAGGGAATGGAGCCAACTCCTCGTAATGGTGGAACTTTCGAGGCCAAGGGTGTGCACACAGAGAGAGGCATGATTCATTTGCGGACATGTAACAATCCATGGTAGGGGGTCAAAAAAGGGGCGAGGCTCTCATTCAGCCGGGTAATTTATTTAATGCACGCGGGGTATAATCCTCGTGTTCTTCGTCCAAACTACCATAGTACTGAGGTGAAGACATGGCCGAGTTAAGAAAATAACACTCACTTCGTGACCCTTAGCGATGGAAACAACCAATGTCGAAGTGAAACACAACATAGTGACGCATAAAACCTTCGACCATTAAACCCAAGAAATCCAGAGACTGGATTTAGTGACAATGCGTGAAGATATCTATCCACCCAAGACTTAAAAAAAAACCCTCCAACTAAACTAGTAGTGGTAACAAAGAGATATCACCATGAATACCAATAACCTCTACGAACTCAAAAATACTACAGGAAGAACCATCCAGTCTTCATTTAAGAACCACAATTTCACACAGTTGCAATGCTCAGGAAAAACACAAACCCATACACCTGAGCCAATAATCATTTCATAACCAGAGGGAAGTCACGAATGGCCAAAAAAAAAGGACATACATGTTAATCGAATTCCTTAAAACGAGAGATGGCCGAGCGATTCCTCCCTGCTAAAATTTTGGAGCATAACACAACAACAAGATCGAATAATAGCCTGACTAGGGTGGTGGCCAATAGGAAGAGTAAAGGTGACATGTATTAAATTCACGTCGCCTCCACCCACATCTCATTAAATCAACAGTACATGCCAACAAATTATCCATTAACATGACTAATCAAACATGTACCGAAACCATCACCACATTAAAATCCAGTAGCGGGATCACCATATCCCATTTCACATCATATAACTCAAACAAAATCACCTAATCATCAACGTTCACCACCTTGTCAAATGAGCCACCGATGTTCCATCTATCCAAATATACCATATGTGGATTGGCCACATAATTCAATTAACCATTGCATAACCATTAATATTATCACCTTGCCAAATGCGCCACCAACATTTCAACCATATGCATATTAAACATGTAATCCAATCACAATTTCATGACCATTTACTTGTTAGCTAGGGTTTTAGCAATAATCATCAAGTCTTTTCATGCAGGTAGTATAGTTAGGATAGATTCATAATCTTCCCCTAGCAATTGTTTCTCATTTCCTTCAAATTATTCGCATGTGGTATTGCAGAACTAGTTCCCTTTTCTTTGCATTTGTTATAGTATTTTCCTCTCATATAATTTCACTAACATGTTTGTTATGCAGGTGCGATAAGAACATACATTAATGACATTAATTAATAGCATAGGTTGTAGTAACATAAGGAATCAACCCTTCATAAGCTCAATTCATAACCAATACCAACAAGATCTTCATCAACCATGTGAGCCGTGTCGCACATCATCTCAACATAAAAAATGAACAGATCTGCTCTCCAATAGTTCAAGGGGGTCCCACCTACTAGTATTATTTAGTTTTTTATAATAATAAGCTTTAGCAATACTTTGCGGGCGAAACTTCGTTGACAATTTTTAATCGTCAACAATACGCATGATACAATGGAGGGCATCGATATTTTTTTTTTGACACAATCTTACATTGTTGCATAAATGTTTTTTTATTTAACCATATGATGGTGCACTCTACTAATAGTGCACCGGTGCTTCCAGTGTTATGTTTCACACCATGTATTTTTAAAAGAACACTATTAAGGCGCGTCATTATTTTTTGGTGCGTCCTTATTTCCATAGCACACCATATAATATTTTTCTTTATTTGAAATAACCCTACTACGATGTGCTAGTTTTGAGGGCACCGATGCGCTTGTTGTTGAAAACGCATTAGTGCGTTATGTAATTATAAAAGAAATGGTGTAAAAACATCCGCTAAAACCTCCGACCACTCACCTACACTAGTATCATATTCTATAAATGGTTTTTTGGGATATTTTTATAGGGGCGTCCGCAAAAAACTCTGATAGAGGGTCTTTTCCTTGTAGTGGATTTGTGACGATTACTGGTAGAATTGATATGAGTGTTGGGAGGTGGGCTATCAAAAAAAGTCCAAATCATAAAGGACTTTGAGTCATAGCCAAGAGAGTCCCCCCTCCTTTAAAACCACTCTATTTTGTATCCCCAACCTCCTGGGGTGCGACCACTTTCCTGTTGTTGATCCTTGATTGAATTTCCTATTGGAGACTTGGACCTCTTCCCATGATAGTTTTGTTTGTTCATACCTTCGACCGTGGAAATGGGTCAACACACATGGATGTGGGTTATTCTTCCTCTCTTTGGCCAACCCCTTTTCCTCAGCATGTTATTCTCATATCCTGGTAGCTTCCTTAGATGATAAGACCAAAACCTCTCCCGCAAATGGAATGCCTAGATTCCTAGTTTCCTTCCACGGCCACTGCGCACCAAGTATGGACTAGAAAAAAAATGACATTGTTTTCGGGTCCTGTGTTGGCTGAAATTCCTTATCCTCTCTTGTTTCATGGCCATTATGAGGTCATTTAAGTCCCTATACCAGGCATTAAGGTTTCCATCCTCCGCCATGCGAGCCTACAACCTTCCTCTGCCTCTGAAATCCTTCATCTGTGATGAGCTCTATGTGAAATGACCTTTCCATATCCTAACACATCCACCTAAGTCATTCGAACAAAGATCGAGGAGCCATGTGACCATAGGTTTCAATGTTGGGTGACGAATCATGTGCACAATGAGTTGTGTGGCACCCCATCCAGGGTTAGTCTCAAGTATTGTGAAAATCAAACATGTTTATATCTTATTTATACAAGGATTGTCAAAATAATTTGCAATTGGATGAGAAATCTACATATACTTCTCTTTGTTAGACATAATGGAAATCACTTTATTAGCTGATTGAAAACCAATAAATTTGTGATGTGTGATCTTGTCTTGTCCTTGTGATTTAGTGCACTTGTTTAAGTAAATAGTTGCAATGTTTTATTTTGTTCTCTCTTTTATGTTGTTCTATTTAAGCATGCAAATTAAGTTGTGAATATTATTCTATAAGGTATGATAGTTTAAAATAGTTGTCTATGTTAACATCGCTATCAATTGAAGAATTTTTTTGTGAGAAATTTGTTGAAGAAAATTCCCTTAAGGTTTCCAATGCAAAACTAAGCCAACCTAATTTTTTGGTTTGAAGAAACAATTAGTAGATACTTTTAAAATAATCAATATTTGTATGTTACATTTATTTTTGTGAATCTAGGTCTAACAAATGATGATGGTATCTTACTTTTTAACGTAATGAATCTATTGCAGAGATTCAAAATGGAAGAATGTAAACCATTTGCTACATCTTACTAGTAGAGGGTAAAGCTTACTAAAGAGTGCAATTCTCTAAAAGTCAATGCTACTCTCTACATGTATCTTGTTGGTAGCCATATTTATCTAACTCATAATCAAAATTAAACTTCCTTGTTATTATCATGGTCTCTAGGTTCACGTAGGATCCAAAAGAGAGACACTTGAAGATCACAAAGATGATTGTTCACTATATCAAGGGTACTTATCAACTTCATACAAAGTATTGTAGTAAAAATATGAACCAATTAGTAAACTATATCAACTTGGATTGCTATAGAAATGGAGATGACATAAAGTCAACTTATAGCTATGTGTTTTGTCTTGAATTTGGAACGATAACATGGTTCTATTAAATTAGAAGGTGGTATCTCTTTTCACCATAGAAGTTGAATATAGAGGTGTAGTTAACATTGACACAAAGATAGTGTGGATTTGTAATCTAATGGGTGATCTTGGATTTCTCTTGATAAGTTAACTTTAGTTTATTGTGAAGATCAAAGTGCAATAAAAGTAGATGAAAACCTTTTTTGTCATAGTAATATGAAGCATATGGATCTGCATGATCAATATTTGAGGCAATTGATATAGGACACTATTGTGTCTCTTGTTTATTGTAGGACTTGAATGATCAGATCCTTGATATTTTATGAAACCTTTAACAAAAACTAAGTTTGTGAAACTTTGGGATATGCTTGGGGTTCAAGAAGAGTAATTATGAGGCGGGGGGGGTGTACATAGATAATTTTATCTCCTGAATCTCCAAAGAGTTGTGTTGATGGGGAGGTGTTAGAACAATAAGTTCAACACACCTCAAGATCATTTGGAGATAATTGAAAATTGAAGGTAGACCTGGAGATTCCACTCAAGGGTTGATTGGGAAATCAAATGGTTAATCGAGTTAACCAAGGAAATATACTAGAGTGTGTTGGCACAGAGGCAGACCCAGGGTTCAACGTTACAACAACGCACCAACAAAACCCTAACTACCAGCCCTTTCGGCAACACCTGCGAAGAAGATGAAGTCTCACCCGAGGTAGAGGCAGGGGTGGTTGCAGGACTCTAGTGTCTACAACCTTAGTTGGGACACAAATTTGTGATTGTAACACCTTGACAAAGCACTTAGCAATATAGTTCATCAATTTTTAACTAGTATCTACTTTGCAGGTAAAACCCTAATTACAGAGCATCGCAGTATTCAACCAGATCTAGCATCTAGCAACACTTAACATGAAAAAATAGATCAGATCTAGTAGATTCAAGCACTAAGCACATTCACACAGGTCAGATCCAACATTTACTCTCATTATTAAGAACAAAGCAACAATATATCTACCTATCATTCATCTATATCAAAGCACTAAGAAAGTAAATACATAAATACATCAATACATCGCACAAATCATTCACAACATAGGATGTACGTAGTTCACCCTCACCCTGGGGATACGTCCACCAACTCTTCATATTCTTTATTATCTTTCTTCACTCTTCTTACATGCACAGAGCCTTCAGATCAACTTCGCAGAGGACATGATATTTGTGCACTCTTCGCTAGATCCTCCTTCCCCAAGCTAGGTTACAACACAAAGACTACATACAGTCCCTTACAACCACTTGCACTCAGCCTTGAAAACATGCACAAAGCACTTACAACTATTACTTGCACTCAACACCACTTACAACTGACTTTTCATTCACACTTAGCCATTCATGCTCACTACATCGCCTAGCATCTATTTATACATTACAAAATCGGGCCTAAACATGGGTAAACCCATGGGCCGACATCCCCATACCCATTACATAATCCCAAATCCAAAAATGCCTTAAAAGGGGGCCGAGATATTGTGATCTCCACTTCGTTTTTTTCTCCACCTTCAACAGCCTGTCGAAGTCCCAAAAATATGTCTAACATGACCAAGGATCCCCAAAACTTGGTCAAGGGCCAACAAGCCCCCAACACTCACCTGTGACTCGTCCTGAGTCACTGTAATCTGGGTAATTTTGCTTCAAAAGACTCGAACTTGGCTCGATCTGCTTTGACTTGTTGTTGTGCCATGGCCTCTTGTTCAATGAACTCTTCGATAACAACTTCATTGACAAGTCCCTCTAGGCGTTGTTCTGTTGCAGTGACGACTTGTTCTAGTTCTGCTCCTCGGCCTTTGATATCTACGAATAGTTGGAAAGCCTCATATTGTATAGGTTGGATCCTCTGAGTCACTTCCATGAATTTTCTATGAATGGTGCGGACCTGATGTTAGGTAGTGCACTGCTCTTGGGATCGCTTCATCCTTTCAACAACCGACAGGGGCTTCAACTGCACCTGTATTGTTTTTTCTTGATACTTCACCTCTTGGAGTTGTGACTCCAGTGTCTTCAGTTCTAGATTCTCAGGGAGTCTCTCATACATTTGGGAAGTACGATCACTCAATTGTTTAAATTCCAAGGTGAGGCCATTTATTCTTTCAACTGTGCCTCGAGCAGTTGCATCTCTTTGATCCCTCACATCCTGCGGAGTGTCGGGCACTGTGTGGAGCTTTAAGTCTGTTATTCTTTGTTGTAGCTGTTGGATAGATTTTGTGAGATGGTCTATTTGATGCACAACTCGGTCTTCTGCCTTTGTCTCTAAACCTGTAACAGAGTGAAGTGCTTTATGGACTGCTTCTTGCACTTCAAGTTGCTCCGAGAACAAGCGTTCTTTTTCCTGTTGAATCTGTGCTTTCTCCTCTTCAAAATTTGTCTGGAGGGAAACCTTCTCCTTCTTTACAACTCAATGGTGTTCTACTATTACTTCTTGCACTTGCTTCAAGGCCTAGGTGGCTTGTTCTGTTTCTTCTTGTGCGCGACGAAGGCGAGCTTTAGTCGCATCAGCTAGTTGTCGGATTTGGGATGGCTCATCTCCCAAATTTGGTTCTCCCGATGGCAGGGGTGCAATATACACTGTGCGAATGGACTGAAGGGCCTGTTTTACACCTTGGAGTTCGACCTCAATTCTTTCATACATCTTCTCCTGCTTGGATTCTTGTTTTTGCAAGATTTCCTACGATTAATTGGCATGCTAGGCGCACTGCGCCATTCTGAATGGAAGCTACCTTGTAGCCTCGCGTCCCCTTCTCAACATCGTCATAGGTATCCTTAATCTTATGTGCTAATGCGCGATCTGTGACTTTTCCTGGATAGAAGTCCTTCGGGTTGGGTCCTTGCATACTCAATACGGTGATCCTATGGATCAACGTCGGATCGACTGTGATACGACGGTCTAGACATAAGTAGCTTCCATAGTAACATGAAAGTAGGAGATTGACACAGGCGTTAACCTCCTGGTGCCTTCCAAAGTGTGGTATTTTCATTACATTCAACATAGTGGACTGCACGAATTTCATCGTCCACGGCTGGGGGATTATTTTTGAGTTCTTCCCCTTCATCCTGGTCAACTATTTATACAGGGTGAGCATACTATGGTTCTTGCGGTCTCCTAGGTTGAAGTCATTGAACTTCAACGTTGTGCTATTGTCCTGTTGTGCTCGAACTTCACGTATCCCTTTCGATAGGTACGCAGTAACCATGGTGTACTCAAATCTCTCGGCACACTATCACGACTCACCACGCTGGACAAAGGCGAGATGTAGTCGGGCAATATGGTCAGGATCAACTTCACATTTTCTAGGTCATCTTTGTGCTTGGTTCTATTTTCTGTGACGACTCGGGATGGCCCGAATCCGTGAGTGATCGATGGAGAGGCTTGCACTCCTCTCGTCGATGACGCTTGAATACTTGCAGATATTACTTTCTCGACCACGAGATCGATGAGAACTTCTTCGACGATTTTCTTCGCGGCGCTGAGCTCATCCAACACACATGCTTGGATCAGATGGATGAATGAATGCGCAAAACAATAGAACTGGTGTCGATCTTACTAATCACAGTGCAATAGAAGTGAGTTATTTCTAATACAATTTGCAAAAGTGTTCTCGATGCAACAGTCGACGGAATAAGTAGACAACTAGGTAACGAATCTTTCCAACGGACGAGAAGCCTTCATTAATTCAGTTCTGCCCGTTATGTCTGCCCGTTATGGCGTAGTCCCAATGGTCTGTTGGTGAGCTTCCTGGCCATAAATGTCGTTCTAACCATTCGTGGCGTCGGTATAATGGTTATACTATTCCCAATGGCTATATTGGTTTTCCATGGCGAAGTTCCATGTGACATTGTTCTGATATCCCGACGAAGTTCCTTTTTTGAAAATTTTCCCTTTGTGAAGTTCCCTCTGGACCCTTCTGTAACTTTTCGATCTTTGCTCTCTTCTTGTTGAGCTTTCTAGCCTTTTTCCCGGTGATATTCGTCTCGTTATTCCTCTTTCCATAATAATTCTTGTCTTCTTTTGGCATAGTAACTTCGTACTGTTGAGATTCTTTCCTAAGATTTGAGGGCAATACTTCTTCTTTATATGGGGTAGGTGCTTCAGTCTTCTGTGAGTCTTCTTGGGTTCTTTCAACTTTGGCATCCAAGTTAAATAGCTTCGATCTATTCTCTTGTTCCTCAATCAAGTGCACGATCCTCCTAGTCATGAAATATTTTAATTCTTGTTTTTTCTGCTCTAAGACTTCTTCTTCTTTCCTTCTAGTCTGATCCTTCTCGATCTAGGGTTTTCCTAGTAACATAGTAAATGGAGTGTTGTTCTCAATAAATTTAACAACCTCAAAATCTTCCTCTATCGAAGTTCCATGAGCACTCATAGATATCTGGATAAGTCTTCCATACAAGTTTATCAACTTTCCTCTAAACAATCATATTCCTCCCAATGAAGGAATCATAGCAGGCTTTCCTACATCTTCCCAAGTTTTTTCTGTCATGACATTCACCTGTGTTTCTTCATCCAGAACACAGTCAATGTCGAAGTCTTCTATTCTCACTTCTAATTGTTATTTCTCTTTTAATATATATGATAGATTAGTATCTCGGTGGTCATCTAGGGTTTCTTTCATCTGTAATAGTACAGTCTCTGATTCCTTCTGGGGTTCTATCAAGGTCTCAGTTTCTTGACCTTTCTTAGGGTCTACTTGTTCCATATTCATTCTTGCAAACTTAGCAATCATTCTAGTGAAATCTAAAACTTCATGGTCCATAAATTTACAACAAAGACAACTAGGTATTCTACCAGGACATTCCTTATCCAGATGACCCGATCGTATGCAATTGTAACAAAGGGTTAATCCTCTCTTTCTCTTAAATGATCCCCAGCCTTTCTTGTACTATGCACTAGGATCATAGTAGTTAACCTGCAAAAAAATCTTTCTAGGATATTGCATCCATTTGTTAGTCCAAACATTCTTTCTATGCATAGGTATAACATATCTTTCACTATTCTTATCAGATCTATTCATATCAAATCTTCTTTCATCTAGTTGCACCCTACTTTTCAAGCTAGGACAAAATTTATCAAACATACCCAGATCCATACTTTTGAAACAAAAATTTCCACTTATCTTACCTTTAACAAAGCACAAAGCTTACAGATCTTACCTCTTTTCTTCAGATTGGACTTCTTTTCTTAGCACAAAGCTTTCACAGATTAAGTAGGATGCCGCGCACTAGGGAAACAGATCTATGTACAGAGCTTTCACAGTTTCAGGTCAGATCTTCGCACAAAGCTCTTTTTTCCTCAATTCCCAACAATCACAGTTTCAGGTCAGATCTTCGCACAAAGATCCTTTTTCCTCATTTCCCAGCAATCACAGTTTCATGTCAGATCTTCACACAAAGCTCCTTTTTCCTCAGTTCCCAGCAATCACAGTTTCAGGTCCCCACAATGGAACCATTTGTTGGCACAAGGGCAGACCCAGGGTTCAATGCTACAACAATGCACCAACACAACCCTAACTATCGGCCCTTTTGGCAACACCTGCGAAGAAGATGAAGTCTCACCCGAGGTAGAGGCAGGGGTGGTTGCAGGACTCCAGTGTCTGCAACCTTAGCTGGGACACATATTTGTGATTGTAATACCTTGACAAAGAACTTAGCAATATAGTTCATCAATGTTTAACCAGTATCTACTTTGCAGGTAAAACCCTAATTACAGAGCATCGTAGTATTCAACCAGATCTAACATCTAGCAGCACTTAGCATGACGAAATAGATCAGATCTAGCAGATTCAAGCACTAATCACATTCACACAAGCCATATCCAACATTTACTCTCATTATTAAGAACAAAGCAACAACATATCTACCTATCATTCATCTATATCAAATCACTAAGAAAGTAAATACATAAATACATCAATACATCGCACAAAGCATCCACAACAAAGGATGTGCGTGGTTCACCCCCACCCTTGGGCTACGTCCACCGACTCTTCATCTTCTTTATTAGATTTCTTCAATCTTCTTACATGCACAGAGCCTTCAGATCAACTTCGCAGAGGACAGGATATTTGTGCACTCTTCGCTATATCCTCCTTCCCCAAGCTAGGTTACAACACAAAGCCTACATTTACAACCACTTGCACTCAGCCTTGCAAACATACACAAAGCACTTACAACTGTTACTTGCACTCAACACCACTTACAACTGACTTGTCATTCACACTTAGCCATTCATGCTCACTACATCGCCTAGAATCTATTTATACATTACAAAATTGGGCCTAAACATGGGTAAAACCATGGGCTGACATCCCCATAACCATTACATAATCCCAAATCCAAAAAATCCCTAAAAGGGGGGCGAGATCCCGCGATCTCCGCTTCGTTTTGTGCTCTTCCTTCGACAGCCTGTTGAAGTCCCAAAAATAGGTCTAACATGACCAAGGATCCTCAAAACTTGGTCAAGGCCCAACAGAGTGCAAGTCGAGGAAAAAAAGTAGGAGGTCTAGGTAGACCCTAGTTAATCAAAGTTGACTATGTCTTCTTCATTCTAAGGAAGTTAGTTATACTTTGGGTTATATATATAGATGGTCCTATGGATTCGTCTATCATAACATCACATAGAAGTTTTTTGTGTTATCTATTGTATGTTGAGATAATATCACTTGTACTTCTATTATAGTGGTGTCTTTAGACACCACATATTATTGGACTTAAATTTTTTTTACTTGTACAGATCCTTGGATCTCCAACACAAGTTTGACCCTTGAATGCCATTTTTGTCATATTGGTCTCATGGGAAAAAAAACCACATTGAACATATGAATTGCATTCCATGATATTTTTCAAGTGTGTTTGGGTATAGATAAGGTGAGAATATTGTCCACACACTTTCAAGATATCCATTTCCAAGTTTTACCTTTGAACATAATTTTTGCATTGCCTCTAACTATGAAAAACCCTAGTTTTGAAATAATTTGAGAAAACACTTTTATGGCAGTGAAACTAATGGGAGAATGGATCCCCTAGAACTACTCCATGTAGACATTTCCAATGAAACTTACAAATCATATATCCATGTCCATATTCATTTTATCATGAGTTACAACTCACGACCCAAATCCATTTAGGGGCAAAGGCCATATTGATCCCAGGGGTTAAAAAACCACATCGAGCATAAAAAAATTACATTCTGTAAGATCTGGAAAGTGTGTGTTGGGAATGGATGAGGTGAAAACACTATCCACACTCTTTTGAAGAAGACATTTGCAATTTTGACCCTTGAATACCATTTTTGCATTGCCTCACATTAGGAAAAATAACAGTTTTATAAATTTTCTAAGAAAACACTTTTAGGTAATGAATCTGATGGGAGAATGATTCCCCTAGTGGTAATACATGTATATGAGTCCAATTGAACTAACAAATCATTAATCAATGGTCTAATTTTCCTTTTATCACAAGTTGCAACCCACAATCACACCTATTCAAGGGTAATGCCCATATTGGTCGCGGAAGGAGGGAAACTACACCGAGCGCTAGAATTACATTTTGTAAGCTTTGGAAAGTGTGTTTGAAGATGGATGAGGCGAGCACATTGTACACATAGTT
>ML794532.1:187671-220440 GCA_009831015.1 Picea engelmannii
GTGGTGTACATATATAATTTTATCTCCTGAATCTCCAAAGAGTTGTGTTGATGGCGAGGTGTTAGAACAATAAGTTCAACACACCTCAAGATCATTTGGAGATAATTGACAATTGAAGGTAGACCTGGAGATTCCACTCAAGGGTTGATTGGGAAATGAACTGGTTAATCAAGTTAACCAAGGAAATATACTAGAGTGTGTTGGCACAGAGGCAGACCCAGGGTTCAACGCTACAACAACGCACCAACAAAACCCTAACTACCGGCCCTTTCGGCAACACCTGCGAAGAAGATGAAGTCTCACCCGAGGTAGAAGTAGGGGTGGTTGCAGGACTCTAGTGTCTACAACCTTAGTTGGGACACAAATCTATGATTGTAACACCTTGACAAAGCACTTAGCAATATAGTTCATCAATGTTTAACTAGTATCTACTTCGCAGGTAAAACCCTAATTACAGAGCATCGCAGTATTCAACCAGATCTAGCATCTAGCAACACTTAGCATGACGAAATAGATCAGATCTAGTAGATTCAAGCACTAAGCACATTCACACAGGTCAGATCCAACATTTACTCTCATTATTAAGAACAAAGCAACAATAGATCTACCTATCATTCATCTATATCAAAGCACTAAGAAAGTAAATACATCAATACATCAATACATCGCACAAATCATTCACAACATAGGATGTACGTAGTTCACCCCCACCCTGGGGATACGTCCACCAACTCTTCATATTCTTTATTATCTTTCTTCAATCTTCTTACATGCACAGAGCCTTCAGATCAACTTCGTAGAGGACAGGATATCTGTGCACTCTTCGCTAGATCCTCCTTCCCCAAGCTAGGTTACAACACAAAGACTACATACAGTCCCTTACAACCACTTGCACTCAGCCTTGCAAACATACACAAAGCACTTACAACTATTACTTGCACTCAACACCACTTACAATTGACTTTTCATTCACACTTAGCCATTCATGCTCACTACATCGCCTAGCATCTATTTATACATTACAAAATCGGGCCTAAACATGGGTAAACCCATGGGCCGGCATCCCCATACCCATTACATAATCCTAAATCCAAAAATGCCTTAAAAGGGGGCCGAGATCTTGTGATATCCACTTCATTTTTTTCTCCACCTTCGACAGCCTATCGAAGTCCCAAAAATATGTCTAACATGACCAAGGATCCTCAAAACTTGGTCAAGGGCTAATAGGTCCCCAACACTCACCTGTGACTCATCCTGAGTCACTGTAATCTGGGTAATTCTGCTTCAAAAGACTCGAACTTGGCTCGAGTTTCTTTGACTTGTTGTTGTGCCATGGCCTCCTGTTCAACGAACTCTTGGATAACAACTTCGTTGACAGGTCCCTCTAGGTGTTGTTCTGCTGCAGTGACGACTTGTTCTAGTTCTGCTCCTCGGCCTTTGATCTCTACGAATAGTTGGCAAGCCTCATCTTGTATAGGTTGGATCCTCTGAGTCACTTCCATGAATTTTCTATGAATGGTGTGGACCTGATGTTGGGCAGTGCACTGCTCTTGGGATCGCTTCATCCTTTCAACAACCGACAGGGGCTTCAACTACACCTGTATTGTTTTTGCTTGATACTTCACCTCTTGGAGTTGTGACTCCAGTGTCTTCAGTTCTAGATTCTCAGGGAGTTGCTCATACATTTGGGCACTACAATCACTCAGTTGTTTACATTACAAGGCGAGGCCCTTTATTCTTTCAACTGTGCCTCGAGCAGTTGCATCTCTTTGATCCCTCACATCCTGCAGAGTGTCGGGCACTGTGTGGAGCTCTAAGTCTGTTATTATTTGTTGTAGTTGTTGGATAGCTTCTGTGAACTGGTCTATTTGATGCGCGACTTGGTCTTCTGCCTTTGTCTCTAAACCTGTAACAGAGCGAAGTTCTTTATGGACTGCTTCTTGCACTTCAAGTTGCTCTGCGAGCAAGAGTTCTTTTACCTGTTGAATCTGCGCTTTCTCCTCTTCAAAATTTGTCTGGAGGGAAACCTTCTCCTTCTTTACAACTCAATGGTGTTCTACTATTAATTCTTGCACTTGCTTCAAGGCTTGGGTGGCTTGTTCTGTTTCTTCTTGTGCGCGACGAAGGAGAGCTTCAGTCGCATCAGCTAGTTGTTGGATTTGGGATGGCTCATCTCCCAACTTTGGTTCTCCTGATGGCAGGGGTGCAATAGACACTGTGTGACTGGACTGAAGGGCCTGCTGTACACCTTGGAGTTCGACCTCAATTATTTCATACATCTCCTCCTGCTTGGCTTCTTGTTTCTGCAAGATTTCCTACGATTAATTGGCATGCTAGGCGCACTGCGCCATTCTGGATGGAAGCTACCTTGTAGCCTCGTGTCCCCTTCTCAACATCGTCGTAGGTATCCTTGATCTTATGTGCTAATGCGCGATCTGTGGCTTTTCCTGGATAGAAGTCCTGCGGGTTGGGTCCTTGCATACTCAATCCAGTGATCCTATGGATCAATGTCGGATCGACTGTGATACGATGGTCTAGCCATAAGTAGCTGCCATGGTAACATGAAAGTAGGAGATTGACACAGGCGTTAACCTCCTGGTGCCTTCCAAAGTGTGGGATTTTCATTACATTCAACATAGTGGACTGCGCGAATTTCATCGTCCACGGCTAGGGGATTATTTTTGAGTTCTTCCCCTTCGTCCTGGTCAACTATTTATACAGGGTGAGCATACTATGGTTCTTGCGGTCTCCTAGGTTGAAGTTGTTGAACTTCAACGTTGCGATCTTGTCCTGTTGTGATCGAACTGCATGTATCCCTTTCGAGAGGTACGCAGTAACCATGGTGTACTCAAAATCTCTCGGCACACTATCACGACTCACCACGCCGGCCAAAGGCGACATGTAGTCGGGCAATATGGTCAGGATCAACTTCACATTTGCTAGGTCATCTTTGTCCTTGGTTCTCTTTTCTGTGACGACTCGGGATGGCCCGAATCCGCGAGTGATCGATGGAGAGGCTTGCACTCCTCTCGTCGATGATGCTTGAATACTTGCAGATATTACTTTCTCGGCCATGAGATCATGAGAACTTCTTCGACAATTTTCTTCGTGGCGCTGAGCTCATCCAACATACACGCTTGGATCAGATGGATGAATGAATGCGCAAAACAATAGAAATGGTTTCGATCTTACTAATCGCAGTGCAGTAGTAGTGAGTTCTTTCTGATACAATTTGCAAAAGTGTTCTCGATGCAACAGTCGACGGAATAAGTAGACAACTAGGTAACGAATATTTCCAACGGGCGAGAAGCCTTCATTAATTCAGTTATGCCTGTTATGGCACAGTCCCAATGGTCTGTTGGTGAGCTTCCTGGATATAAATGTCATTCTAACCGTTTGTGGCGTCGGTATAATGGTTATACTGTTCCCAATGGCTATATTGGTTTTCCATGGCGAAGTTCCATGTGACATTGTTCTGATATCCCGACGAAGTTCCTTTTTTGCAAATTTTCCCTTTGTGAAGTTCCCTCTGGACCCTTTTGTAACTTTTTGATCTTTGCTCTCTTCTTGCTGAGCTTTCTAGCCTTTTTCCCGGTGATCTTTGTCTCGTTATTCCTCTTTCCATTCTGATTCTTGTCTTCTTTTGGCATAGTAACTTCATACTTTTGAGATTCTTTCCTAAGATTTGAGGGCAATACTTCTTCTTTATCTGGGGTAGGTGCTTCAGTCTTCTGTGAGTCTTCTTGGGTTCTTTCAAATTTGGCATCCAAGTTAAATAGCTTCGATCTATTCTCTTGTTCCTCAATCAAGTGTGTGATCCTCCTAGTCATGAAATCTTTTAATTCTTGTTTTTTCTGCTCTAAGACTTCTTCTTCTTTCCTTCTAGTCTGATCCTTCTCGATCTAGGGTTTTCCTAGTAACATAGTAAATGGAGTGTTGTTCTCAATAAATTTAACAACCTCAAAATATTCCTCTGTCGAAGTTCCATGAGCACTCATAGATATCTGGATAAGTCTTCCATAGAGGGTTATCAACTTTCCTCTAAACAATCATATTCCTCCCAATGAAGGAATCATAGCAAGCTTTCCTACAGCTTCCCAAGTTTTTTATGTCATGACATTCACCTGTGTTTCTTCATCCAGAACACAGTCAATGTCGAAGTCTTCTATTCTTACTTCTAATTGCTCTTTCTTTTTTAAGATCTATGATAGATTAGTATCTCAGTGGTCATCTAGGGTTTCTTTCATCTGTAATAGTATAGTCTCTGATTCCTTCTGGGGTTCTATAAAGGTCTCAGTTTCTTGACCTTTCTTAGGGTCTACTTGTTCCATATTCATTCTTGCAAGCTTAGCAATCATTCTAGGGAAATCTAAAACTTCATGGTCCATAACTTTACAACAAAGACAACTAGGTATTCTACCAGGACATTCCTTATCTAGATGACCCGATCGTATGCAATTGTAACAAAGGGTTAATCCTCTCTTTCTCTTAAATGATCCCCAGCCTTTCGTGTACTACGCACTAGGATCATAGTAGTTAACCTGCAAAAAATTATTTCTAGGATATTGCATCCATTTGTTAGTCCAAACATTCTTTCTATGCATAGGTATAACATATCTTTCACTATTCTTATCATATCTATTCATATCAAATTTTCTTTCATCTAGTTGCGCCCTACTTTTCAAGCTAGGACAAAATTTATCAAACATACCTAGATCCATACTTTTGAAACAAAAATTTCCACTTATCTTACCTTTAACAAAGCACAAAGCTTACAGATCTTACCTCTTTTCTTCAGATTGGACTTCTTTTCTTAGCACAAAGCTTTCACAGATTAAGTAGGATGTCGTGCACTAGGGAAATAGATCTATGTACAGAGCTTTCACAGTTTCAGGTCAGATCTTCGCACAAATCTCTTTTTTCCTCAGTTCCCAACAATCACAGTTTCAGGTTAGATCTTCGCACAAAGATCCTTTTTCCTCATTTCCCAGCAATCACAGTTTCATGTCAGATCTTCACACAAAGCTCATTTTTCCTCATTTCCCAGCAATCATAGTTTCAGGTCCCCACAATGGAACCATTTGTTGGCACAAGGGAAGACCCAGGGTTCAATGCTACAACAACGCACCAACAAAACCCTAAATACCGACCCTTTCGGCAACACCTGTGAAGTAGATGAAGTCTCACCCGAGGTAGAGGCAGGGGTGGTTGCAGGACTCCAGTGTCTGCAACCTTAGCTGGGACACATATATGTGATTGTAACACCTTGACAAAGAACTTAGCAATATAGTTCATCAATGTTTAACCAGTATTTACTTTGCAGGTAAAACCCTAATTACAGAGCATCATAGTATTCAACCAGATCTAACATCTAGCAACACTTATCATGACGAAATAGATCAGATCTAGCAGATTCAAGCACTAATCACATTCACACAAGTCAGATCCAACATTTACTCTCATTATTAAGCACAAAGCAACAACATATCTACCTATCATTCATCTATATCAAATCACTAAGCAAGTAAATACATAAATACATCAATACATCGCACAAAGCATCCACAACAAAGGATGTGCGTGGTTCACCCCCACCCTGGGGCTACGTCCACCAACTCTTCGTCTTCTTTATTAGATTTCTTCAATCTTCTTACATGCACATAGCCTTCAAATCAACTTTGCAGAGGACATGATATATGTGCACTCTTCGCTATATCCTCCTTCCCCAAGCTAGGTTACAACACAAAGCCTACATTTACAACCACTTGCACTCAGCCTTGCAAACATACACAAAGCACTTACAACTGTTACTTGCACTCAACACCACTTACAACTGACTTTTCATTCACACTTAGCCATTCATGCTCACTACATCTCCTAGAATCTATTTATACATTACAAAATCGGGCCTAAACATGGGTAAACCCATGGGTTGACATCCCCATAACCATTACATAATCCCAAATCCCAAAAATCCCTAAAAGGGGGCCGAGATCCCGCGATCTCCGCTTCGTTTTGTGCTCTTGCTTCGACAGCCTGTTGAAGTCCCAAAAATAGGTCTAACATGACCAAGGATCCTCAAAACTTGGTCAAGGTCCAACAGAGTGCAAGTCGAGGCAGAAAAGTAGGAGGTCTAGGTAGACCCTAGTTAATCAAAGTTGACTATGTCTTCTTCATTCTAAGGAAGTTAATTATACTTTGGGTTATATATATAGATGGTCCTATGGATTGGTCTATCATAACATCACATAGAAGTTTTTTGTGTTATCTATTGTATGTTGAGATAATATCACTTGTACTTTTGTTATAGTGGTGTCTTTAGACACCACATATTATTGGACTTAAAAAATATTTACTTGTACAGATCCTTGGATCTCCAACACAAGTTTGACCCTTGAATGCCATTTTTGTCATATTGGTCTCATGGGAAAAAAAACCACATTGAGCATACAAATTGCATTCCATGATATTTTTCAAGTGTGTTTGGGTATAGGTAAGGTGAGAATATTGTCCACACACTTTCAAGATATCCATTTTCAAGTTTTACCTTTGAACATAATTTTTGCATTGCCTCTAACTAGGAAAAACCCTAGTTTTGAAATAATTTGAGAAAACACTTTTATGGCAGTGAAACTAATGGGAGAATGGATCCCCTAGAACTACTCCATGTAGACATTTCCAATGAAACTTACAAATCATATATCCATGGCCATATTCATTTTATCATGAGTTAACTCACGACCCAAATCCATTTAGGGGCAAAGGCCATATTGATCCCAGGGGTTAAAAAACCACATCGAGCATAAAAAAATTACATTCTGTAAGATCTGGAAAGTGTGTGTTGGGAATGGATGAGGTGAAAACACTATCCACACTCTTTTGAAGAAGACATTTGCAATTTTGACCCTTGAATACCATTTTTGCATTGCCTCACATTAGGAAAAATAACAGTTTTATAAATTTTCTAAGAAAACACTTTTAGGTAATGAATCTGATGGGAGAATGATTCCCCTAGTGGTAATACATGTATATGAGTCCAATTGAACTAACAAATCATTAATCAATGGTCTAATTTTCCTTTTATCACAAGTTGCAACCCACAATCACACCTATTCAAGGGTAATGCCCATATTGGTCGCGGAAGGAGGGAAACTACACCGAGCGCTAGAATTACATTTTGTAAGCTTTGGAAAGTGTGTTTGAAGATGGATGAGGCGAGCACATTGTACACATAGTTCCATTGTATCCATTTCCAAGTTTGACCTTTAATTACAATTTTTTCCATATTGGTCCTGGGGGTAAAATAACCACACCAAGCATTGGAAATGTGTTATGTAAGTTATGGAAAGTGTGTTTGGGCATGGTCGAGGTGAGAACCCTATCAATATTCTACTAGGGAATCCATTTCCAAAATTGATATTTAAATATAATTTTTACATTTCCTCTCACTAGGAAAAACTCTAATTTGAGAAATCATCCAAGAAAAAACTTTTAGGGTAGTGAAAGTAATGGGAGAATGGTGCCCCTAGTGCTACTTCATGTATACAAGTTCAATAAAGCANAACTCACGACCCAAATCCATTTAGGGGCAAAGGCCATATTGATCCCAGGGGTTAAAAAACCACATCGAGCATAAAAAAATTACATTCTGTAAGATCTGGAAAGTGTGTGTTGGGAATGGATGAGGTGAAAACACTATCCACACTCTTTTGAAGAAGACATTTGCAATTTTGACCCTTGAATACCATTTTTGCATTGCCTCACATTAGGAAAAATAACAGTTTTATAAATTTTCTAAGAAAACACTTTTAGGTAATGAATCTGATGGGAGAATGATTCCCCTAGTGGTAATACATGTATATGAGTCCAATTGAACTAACAAATCATTAATCAATGGTCTAATTTTCCTTTTATCACAAGTTGCAACCCACAATCACACCTATTCAAGGGTAATGCCCATATTGGTCGCGGAAGGAGGGAAACTACACCGAGCGCTAGAATTACATTTTGTAAGCTTTGGAAAGTGTGTTTGAAGATGGATGAGGCGAGCACATTGTACACATAGTTCCATTGTATCCATTTCCAAGTTTGACCTTTAATTACAATTTTTTCCATATTGGTCCTGGGGGTAAAATAACCACACCAAGCATTGGAAATGTGTTATGTAAGTTATGGAAAGTGTGTTTGGGCATGGTCGAGGTGAGAACCCTATCAATATTCTACTAGGGAATCCATTTCCAAAATTGATATTTAAATATAATTTTTACATTTCCTCTCACTAGGAAAAACTCTAATTTGAGAAATCATCCAAGAAAAAACTTTTAGGGTAGTGAAAGTAATGGGAGAATGGTGCCCCTAGTGCTACTTCATGTATACAAGTTCAATAAAGCAGATAGCTCATCGATTTGTGGCCCAATTTTCATTTTATTGAAGGTTGTAGCTCGTGAATTAGAGTTGTTTAGAGAAAATAGCCATATTCATCCCATGGAAAAAAAAACTACAACAAGCATATGAATTGCATTTTGTAAACTCTAGAAAGTGTGTTTGGTAATGGCTAAGGTGGGTACATTTTTTGCACACTTCTATGACAACTATTTCCAAGTTTGACCTTCAAATGCAATTTTTACATTATGTCTCATAAGGAAAAATCCTTATTTTACAAATCAACTAAGAAAAAAATAAATTTAGGGTAGTGAAACTTGTGGGAGAATGGTTCCCCTAGTGCTAGTCCATGTACATGAATCTAAGAGCACTGGTAGCTAATCAATTTGTGGCCCCATTTGTATTTTATAGCGAGTTGCAACTCATGACCCAAATATGACCCATATATGTTTAAGGAAAAAATCCATATTGATCACATGGACAAAAACAATTATAATAAACATTGGAATTGCATTTTATAAGCTCTAACCAATGTTCTTTGGCATCACCAAGGTAATTATGTTCCATAAGGTTAAATATGTTTGTAATTATTCTTGTATTATTTGATCATAACTTTAATGTTATAATACTTCTGGATGAGATGCTTTATGAAGCCACAAAAAAACTATGACAATTGAATCATAAGGTTAAATTTGTTTGTAATTATTCTTGTATTATTTGATCATAACTTTAGTGTTATAATACTTCTTGATGAGATGCTTTATGAAGCCAAAAAAAACTATGACAATTGAATCTAAGAGTGTTGTAAGTATTTAATCTTAATTTCAAATCCTTTGTCCGGAACACATATCTAGATAAATGAGTAGATAAATGAGTTGAAGCGGTTTTCATAGTTATGTGTGGATCCTTAAGTTCACATTCCATGTACAATATTGATCAAATTGTGGTATTTTGAATTCCTATAGTTTATTTTTTCATTTCTATGAGAATTTTCAATAATATGTTAAATAGTTTTCTAACTTGTCCTTTGAGATTCATAGTTTACATCTTATTGTCATATTGAACAAACTAGTGTGATTTTAAAAACTATGTATTAAATATTAACTACTTTAAATCTTTTCATTTCAAACATTGATTAAGTGCACCATTTCCAAACAATGATGAAACTATAGTATTTGTTTTTTATGATAAGAGAGGCGACATGTTGAGGCATGTTGGTAGATACCAACCTGGGAATACCCACTACACAAAATGCACCAACCTAGAAATACCCATCACAAAAAATGCACTTATAATGACACTAGATTCTAAACAAAGGATAAATTCAAATCGTTTTCCATAAATAACCAAAATTGATAAATATATCTTTTGAGCGTCATTTATATCACCTTAAGGAAGTGCCCAAGATATCTCTCGGCTAAATACAAACATAGAAAAACTATAGATAACTCCTATAACAATCAAATACAAATAGAATGAAATTGTTAAATAGAAGTTACTGCTAGATGATACATTAACACACTTTTCAATGTATGAGAATCCATTGACACAATTTTCAATGTACGAGAATCCATTATGGTACTGATACATCTTGCTTGTGAAGATCATCTGGAAAAACACTCGTGTCTATTGGGTTGGTCTTGTATTGGGTGGTAGTTGGTCTTGTATTGGGTTGGTCTTGTATTGGGTTAAATAACTAGTAATGAGGAATATGAATCTTTAATATCAACCATGGGTGGCATCCATCTAGTAGTGGCTACTAGATGGATGCCACCCATCTACTAGTGGCTACTTCACTCATTCATAGAAAAGGAAAAGACATTCTATGTGAATACAACTCTTTTAGATGTTATACATATGTTTTATGTGATGACATTTCTTTTATTTTTGTCATTATCAATAATTTTTTTGTTGTTGTTAATACAACTCGCTTCCAAGTCATTTTATTAGTCCTTTTTCTTTGGGATGGTAGGGACTAATAGTAATTTTTCAGCCTTTTTATTAAATTGACACAAAAACTAATTTTTTTTCGTTTTTTTAATCAAATTTAAAAAAAATTCATATAATTTAGGTTGGAAATTCATATACCTAAATCAAAGTTTTGATTTCAAATTTTTATTTGGCCTTTTCCAGAAGCACAAAGAAATGATAGCTTAGTTTATCTCATAGTTTTGAGTACTCATTTTTTGAAAACAAAGTAATGCAAGAAATGAGTCTAGCATTACTTCTTAACATTAAATGTTATGATATAATGCATAGGCCATAATAGTCCATAGTGCATTGCATTTGTTGCCACCTACTCCATATGTTGCCACCTACGCCACCATGCAAAGCTACACAATCCTGCAGTTTCTCTTTTTTACCTGCTCCTGCACACATGACACACGTCCTCCTCTCCAATTTTCCGCAACCTCCTCTCCAATTTCCCGCAACCATTCTGTTAGTATTTCTGCTTGCCTGCTAGTATTTTCGCTTGCCTGTTGCATGTAACATCAATTTGCCACATCAATCTAGGAAGGACGAGGAACCCTTGCTTTACTGCGACATGCAACATCAGTCTAGGAAGGACGAGGAACCCAAGGATACTGTGATGATCGGTTACATAGAAAATAACTGCTCTTTGTAAGTTCTGTTAATGAAACTTGCATCTATGTATTCAAAACGTTAATGAAACTTGCATCTATGTATTCAAAATGTATGAAACTTGCATCTGTGTATTTAAAATGTTGCAGTATGGTAGATGAACTAAGACGAGTAGAGGAGGAAGGCTTACCATATTTCACTTGGGAGGTCGAGCACTCACCTTGGAATGTGATATATTCTCTGTCGAATACTAATCCCTTATGCAGTTGGGAGATGATAATTTGCAAGAGAAAAATTGACCCAGTAATTCACCCATCTGCATATGTTCTTTTGTTTGTTGTTAGAAGTGCTCACACATATTTTCTTCATGCGTAGCAACAAGCTAAACCACTGATTTCGACCATCAACCGTTGCCTCTATTGTTACTATTTTGCGGCAACTCCGGTTCATTGTCCCGGCCTATCTACCCGATACTTTGATGAAGCTCCAGCCCCGATTCGTAAATTGGATTTCCCCCTACCTCGGAGGAAACAAATCTCAAGAAGCCCGAAAAAGAAAGAATCATAGTCCTGCTTAGGTAAGGTACCATCCGACCTGCCTTATTACTTGTACAAACTAAGCAAGGAAAACACCATTCATGTTTACTACAGGCAATAGCTCTCGAAAAATATATCGAACGTCTTCTTAAAGGGGTTCCATCCCACCTTGACTCACCCTCGGGACGTGCTGCCTACCTTCCTCTGCCGAGGACCTAATCTTTTATTGCAGTTTTTTCCCCAAGCCTATGGTGAAGAAGCTGGCATTATAGTAGTTGGTTAATTCTATTGTGCTAACCTTAAATAGGCTTGGAAGGATAGGTAATAAGTCGACTCTTTGTTTCTTTTTGCGATTTTCCCCGACTCCCAAATTGGTCTGTCTAGCACCTAACTCCTCTAGGGCCAAATATTACGGACTAATTTTGATATTCATCCTTTGTTATTTCTCTATCGATATATAAAGAATATGGAAAATCCAGGTCACTACCTAAGGTTTGTCTGCCCGTCACTCATTTTCCACGCAGTTGATGAGGAAAGATAGTTAGCATTTATATAAATTGTAGCCATAAATTTCATGCATATACTATGATGGGTACAAGCACACCGTTGACGCTCAAAATGAACTATTATTGAGTCTAACACTGAAAATGAATTATCATTCACTCTTTGTTGTAAAAGTGAAAAGAAAAGAAAATATCCAGGGTTGTATATCATTGGCGACCCTTACCTTCCCATGCAATTTCCCCTGAAGTGCCAAGAAAATCAATCCTTCACAAAAGGTAAACGGATCGATCCTCTCCCAATTCTCTCTTGCTTTGGTGGTACTGTAATGCAAGTCAATCCTGATTGAAAGGTAAACAAATCGATCCTCTCCCAATATTCTCTGGTTTTGATGGTACTGTAATGCTATGAGATTGACGGTTGCGACAGTTAGCGTTACGTTACCGATATTTTTATAAAAAGAAGAATCGTGTATCACATAGAATCAATTGACACGTCGTTAACAAGTGCATGCATGCCATACGTGTTGGCACTAAGTCTGCTTGTAATCTTATTTCACTGTAACCCTAATTTCATGTCACGTGCATATGAATCTGGCTCATTTACCGTAAGTTCTATTAATGAAACTTGCATCTATGTATTCAAAACATTAATGAAACTTGCATCTATGTATTCAAAATATATGAAACTTGCATCTGTGTATTCAAAATAAAATTTGCATCTGTGTATTCAAAATGTTGCAGTATGGTAGATGAACTAAGGCGAGCAGAGGAGGAAGGCTTACCATATTTCACTTGGGAGGTCGAGCACTCACTTTGGAATGTGATATATTCTCTGTCGAATACTAATCCCTTATGCAGTTGGGAGATGATAATTTGCAAGAGAAAAATTGACCCAACAATTCACCCATCTGCATATGTTCTTTTGTTTGTTGTTAGAAGTGCTCACACATATTTTCTTCATGCGTACCAACAAGATAAACCATTGATTTCGACCATCAACCATTGCCTCTATTGTTACTATTTTGTGGTAGCTCCGGTTCATTGTCCCGATCTATCCACCCGATACTTTGATGAAGCTCCGGCCCCGATTCATAAATTGGATTTCCCCCTACCTCGGAGGAAACGAATCTCAAGAAGCCCGAAAAGAAAGAATCATAGTCCCGCTTAGGTAAGGTACCATCCGACCTGCCTTATTACTTGCATGAACTAAGCAAGGAAAAAACCATTTCTGTTTATTGCAGGCAATAGCTCTCAAAAAAGATTTCGAACATATGCTTAAAGGGGTTCCATCCCACCTTGACTCACCCTCGGGATGTGCTTCCTACCTTCCTCTGTCGAGGACCTAATCTTTTATTGTTGGTTACCCACATGCCGCAAGGAGCAGTTTTTTCCCCAAGCCTATGGTGAAGAAGCTGGCATTATAGTAGCTGGTTAATTCTATTGTGCTAACCTTAAATTGGCCTAGAAGGATAGGTAATTAATCGACTCTTTGTTTCTTTTTGAGATTTTCCCCAACTTCCAAATTGGTCTGTCTAGCACCTAGCTCCTCTAGGGCCAAATATTACAGACTAATTTTGATATTCATCCTTTGTTATTTCTCTATCGATATATAAAGAATATGGAAAATCCAGGTCACTACCTAAGGTTTGTCCGCCTGTCACTCATTTTCCACGTAGTTGACGAGGAAAGATAGGTAGCATTTATATAAATTGTAGCCATAAATTACATGCATATACTATGACAGGTACAAGCACATCGTTGACGCTCAAAATGAACTACTATTGAGTCTAACACTGAAAACGAATTATCATTCACTCTTTGTTGTAAAAGTGAAAAGAAAATAAAATATTTGGGGTTGTATATCATTGGTGACCCTTACCTTCCCATGCAATTTCCCCTGAAGTTCCAAGCAAATCAATCCTTCACGAAAGGTAAACGGATCGATCCTCTCCCAATTCTCTCTTGCTTTGGTGGTACTGTAATGCGAATCAATCCTGGACAAAAGGTAAATGAATCGATCCTCTCCCAATATTCTCTGGCTTTGGTGGTACTGTAATGCTCTGAGATTGATGGTTGCGACAGTCAGCGTTACATTACCGATATTTTTATAAAAAGAAGAATCATGTATCACATAGAATCAATTAACACGTCGTTAACAAGTGCATGCATTCCATACGTGTTGGCACTAAGTTTGCTTGTAATCTTATTTCACTATAACCTAATGTCATGTCACACGCATATGAATCTGGCTCATTTACCGTAAGGCAGTCCCTACTACCCACCATAATGAGTCTCCCTTCTACAAGCCACAATGGCTATCACCATATATATAACTTGTACATATGACAACAAAGGAAGCAGGTTTTGAATACTTTACAAATTAATATAATTAAAAAAAAAACTTCGTTGATGTCGTCAATGAAACAAGGTCATTACCAAGTTTCAAAGAGCCCCTCACACCTAATCCTGGGGCCAACTAATTATCAACGAATCAAATAATCATGTTGTGAGGGGATTGTTGATATGTTGTCGGGCCGAGCCTCTCACGAACGAGGATGCTTGTTACTTATCGCACCACAGACGAGGCCTTTCACTCCCAATCAATATATCCAAGAAAGATTCCTCGCTAACGCTCGAAGTTAGAGGTCCATACAATGGGTACAAGAACGATAAAAATATGTTCAATTGGTCATAGGCCAATTGATCCATCTGGGTTCATGAACTTTATATTGTCTATAGGAAACTCACTTCCTTTAATAATTACCATAGTCGACACCTGAATATAAACATTTGAGATATCATCCATGATCTTTTGGCTCAATAGGCTAATTTCGGTCTTCTCCGTATATACTCAGATATCTTGCCTTTGTACGATCGCTTTCGTTCATCAGAGGTAGTGGAGAAGAAGAGAACTCGACATCGTGCAATTCCATCGATCTGGTCAATTAGAATCGTTAGTGGATGGAGGGTCGTACTCATGTCGATTAGGATATGAATCATATTTAATTCTTAGGGGCTACATTACTTTGGTTTGTTCCTACTGTGAGAGCCTAAAGATCCCTTCTTTTCTTTGCACATTTGGCAACATCTAAATTTACTTAACACTCAATCGACTACTTTAAATTTCATATGATTTTATATTTTGATTTTGATTTCTAGATTTCAGATTTTGATTCTGTATGACATGGACTATACCTCATGAACATCAAAACACGTGCTTTCTGCCTTCTTGGCAAGGACTTGTTGCTCCGCAACTCCCCTTATTTTTTTATGGTTTATGCATGTAAAGGATTTTTTTTATAACTCGGGTTTCTTTGACTTTTAAAAACAAGAGCTTATTACATATTTGCACACTAAGTCTGCTACTGTATCAATTCAAGTAGTTTCATGCATTATATATCTAGAAAAATATATATTATCAAATTTAATGTCATTATAATATATTATATAAAAATTTAGCTCATGCTATGGTTTAATATTTCATCAATAATGATATTATGGTTAATTTGTATTGAATTTTGCGTTACATAATAATGTAGGGGTGGAAATACATGATTTAAAAATATTGTCCACGTCATTGAGGTTGAGGTTCAAAGTGAGGATAAAAAGAAGTGTGGCACAATGTGGCAATTGGGGAGGGATTTTATAAAGTATAAGTTGTTAATGCATTGTCTTTGTTGTTCCTTTAGCTTAAGGAAGCAAGGTGGAAAAATAATTAAGGATATAGAGGAAAGGTTAAATAATGTTGATGATGTCATATGGGTTGTGAACTAATATGCAAGATATGTTTATAAAACAATTTATTAATTTATGAAACATTCAATTTTCAAAACATTATTTAACTAACATGCATTTTTATTTATGCAGATATATGCATTTTTAGGTGAACCAACAAATATATATGTTTATAAAACAACGTATTAATTTATAAAAAAAATAATTTTCAAAACATTACCTAACTAACATGCATTTCTATTTATACCACATTACCTAACATGCATTTCTATTTATACCGGTATATGCATCTTTAGGTGCACATCACGGATCTCTACATCCACATGTTCCTCTATAGAATAATTTTATTATTATTCATGTTTATGATCATCATGGACATAAGCCCTATTATATTGTGTCCTTTGATTATCAGTGACATTATTTAGACATTACTGAGACATTGTATGAATGGGCATGACAATGACATACTTGTATATTGACATTGATATACTTGTATACCTATATACCATAATATGTGATGTTTTGTTTATATTCATTTAAATTTCGTATTTTCAATTTAATGTTTTTTTTTTGTTTTTTTAAATGATTTTACTCTATGCTTTTTTTTTTGTTTATTTGTTTATATTCATTTAGATTTCGTATTTTCAATTTAATGTTTAATGTTTTTTTTTTCTTTTTTTTTTAAATGATTTTATTATGTTACAAAAAAATAACTTTATATCATAAGTAAAATTTGTTCATTCATTAGTTATAAAGATCAAAACTAAGGTATTTACTTTCCTAATTAGATCTCGAGACTAAAACCTTACATGAATTGAAGACCATGTCATTAGTACATGTGTGCATTGGGACATTATGGTTTTATTAAGTAGAGTTTAAGACTAGGACCTTATCTTAGGATCAAGATTTGACTAATGATTAGGTTCATGATCTTAACTAAGATTAATACTAAGAATTATTATTATTTTTTTTCAATAAAAATTTCAACCAATATTTCACAATATAACTATGTTAATTTTCGACCTAATTTTTGGCATCATTATCGAAAATTTTGCAATAAATATCGACCAAGAAACACACATTTTAATCAAATTAGCAATTCCTATGTTGACTCATATTTCAACCTAAATACTAGCAGATTTTTTTTTTTTGACTATGTTAGAAAAGCAAGATCGCGGAGAAATAAAATAAAACAATTGCGGAAAATAAACACAAAAGATACACAATACAATAAAGACACAGATATACATGGTTCACCCAGTGTGGGCTACGTCTACTAGAGAAATTTATAGGTCCTTCCTTATTATTATCTAGCAAAATGAAGGGATACAACCTACAACACGCTCGTTGTAACTTCCTCTTATTTCTCTCATAGTCTCCTCTCTCATAATACAATAATCACACTCATACACAACTGCAATACAATTCCCTCATAAAATAGGGTTGCCTTCTAGAGGAAAAAACCTAACATAACTTCTACTGTTAGATCTGTGACCTTATAATGAACAGTCCATATTGACTACAAAATTACAATATTTTACAAGGAATTTTTTCTCAATATTTCGCTTCAGGGGCGTTGCCTTTGAATCCCCTACCAGGGGAGCTACAAAAATTGTCGTTGACCCGTCCTTGGACCCCCCTAACGACAATTGTGAGGTTTAAATCCCCCCCACACCCCCTCATTAGGGAATGGGGTCCAAGCACGACTAAAACAAACCTCTAGATCAAGAAGATAATCATGCTCCACAACCAACAATCTCCCACTTGGAGACTAATCACAACAAATCCACTGATGTTGTACCCACTGGACTATACTCCACCTTGGACCTAACCAATTTTTCATCTTCACCTTCATGCTTGAAGACCAACTGAAACTGAGAAAGAACGCATTTTCTCCCTAGTTATTCCCTTTGTTAACATGTCTGCAAGATTCTGGCTAGTATGTATATTTTCCAACTTCAAATGTCCATCTTCCAAGACGGATCGTATGAAATGGTACCTGATTTGTATATGCTTAGTATTCAAATGGAAGGCCGATTTATTTTCAAGATGAATGACACTCTCGCTATCACAGTACAACCTACTATTCTCTTGCTTCTTTCCCAATTCCTCCACAAACCCCTGTAACTAAATCATCTCTTTACTAGCCTCTGTAGCAACAACATACTTTGCTTATGTTGTTGAAAGCGCAACAACCTTTTGTACTTTCGAAATCCAACTTACTGATGTTCCCCCTATAGTAAAAACATACCCTGAGGTGCTCCTCGTGCTATCTTTATCACCTACCCTATCTGAATCAACATATCCCTGTAGAACAATGTATGAACCTCTAAAACATAATGCATGAGTATAAATGCCTCTCAAATACCTGAGAATCCACTTTACCTCCTCCCAATGTTCTTTACCTCGATTGTTCATATACCTTCTCACAACTCTCACCGCATGTGCAACATCTGGTCTTGTGCAAACCATCACATACATCAAGCTGCCAACTGTTGATGAATAAGGGACCCTGTACATGTATTATATCTCCTCCCGTCTCTTGGGACACATTTACTTAGTTAATTTGAAATGGTTGGCCAAAGGTGTACTAATTGGTTTTGCAATATGCATTATAAACCTCTTCAACACCTTCTCTATGTACTCACCCTGAGACAATGTCAATTTGTGATTTTTCATATCTCTTGTTATTCTCATACCAAGGATTTTCTTTGCATCACCCAAATGTTTCATCACAAATGAATTAGCTAATTTCTTCTTGAGCACATTTATATCTTGCATATTAGACCCTGCAAAAAGCATGTCATCTACATACAATAGCAAGATAATATAGCTTCCATATTCTAACCTTTTAAAATAAACACAGTGATCAAAATGACATCTACTATAAACGTGTTCTGTCATAAACCTTTCAAACTTCAAATACCACTGCCTTGGAGATTGCTTGAGGCCACACAAGCTCTTATTCAACCCACATACCAAATTCTCCTTCCCTTTGACCTCATACCCCTATGGCTGCTACATATAAATCTCTTCCTTCAAATCCCCATGGAGAAAAGTTGTTTTTACATCTAACTATTCAAGATGCAAATCTTCTACTACCACAAGACTTAAAATAGTCCTAATTGAAGTCATATTAACAATAGGAGAAAATATTTCATCAAAATCTATACCTTTATTTTGTGCAAACCCCTTTACAACAAGTTTAGCCTTGTACCGCTTTTTTCCTCCATATTCTTCCTTCAACCTGTAAACCCATTTATTTTGCAATGATATTTTTCCTGGAGGCAACTTAACCAAGTCCCAAGTCAGGTTATTTACCAAGGAATCCATTTTCTCTTTCATGCCTTGCTCCCACTTCTTTTTAGTGTCTACCTACATTGCCTCTTCATAACTTTCTGGTTCACCAGAATAAGTCAACAATAAATAATTCAATTAAGGAGAGTATCATTCAGGGGGTCTACTTAACCGGATAGATCTTCTAATGAAAATTGCAGGATTTTGAGGTGCATGTTTCTCCTGTTGTTGTACATTTTGATTTTATGGTACCTTTGGAATTTATTTTTCAATGATCTCATCAAGCATCGTGTATTCTGGTTTTTCTTTTTGTTATTTCTTTCCCTGCAAGTAATCTTTGTAAATGACCTTCTCATTGAATATGACATCTCTACTCCTAATGATTTTAGATTTTCATAATCCCATAAGCGATAACCAAAATCATTAACACTGTATCCAATAAATGGACACTTCGTGGATTTTGCCTCAGGTTTTTTTCTATTTTTTTTTATCAATATGGACAAATGCTTCATAACTGAAAGTCTTCAAAAAATAATAGTTTACCTTTTTACCTGTCCATGCCTCCTCTGAAATTTCACCATTCAAAGAGCTTGAAGGTCCTTTGTTTATTAAGTAAACAACAATATATACAACATTTGCCCAGAACTTTAAGGGCAACCCATCATGCAATCTCATACTCCTTGCACGTTCGATGATTGTCTCGTTCATCCTTTCTGACACACCATTTTATTTTGGTGTTCTTGGAACTGTCTTCTCTCTATGAATCCCATGGTATGAACATTAATCATGAAACTCCTTGCTGCAATATTCACCTCCATTGTTTGATCTGAGACAATTCAACCTTTTTCCTATCTCATTCTCAACCAAAGCTTTCCATTTCTTTAAAGTATAAAAACATCAGATTTTTGTCGAATGCAATAAACCCAAGTTTTTCTAGTTGCATCATCAATAAAAGTAACATAATAACGAGAGACAACAAGAGATGATACCTGAGTTGGTCCCCATACATATGTATGCACAAGCTCTAAACTTTCACTCTTCTTTTCTTTTCTGACTCTCAGAAATATGACTCTCTTATGTTTTCCATAAACACAATGCTCACAGAAATCCAAATCAATTTGTTTAAGATCTGGAAACAAATTTCTTTTGTGAAGTATTTGCGTCCCCTTCTCACTCATGTTTCCAATCCTGTGATGCCACAGTGAAGTATCCACTCCTGTAGAAGCTAAAGAGATAGAAGAATCAATATTACCAATACATACATACAATGTATCTACCTTCTCTCCTTTTTCTATCACCAATGATCCTTTGGTGACATTCCCTGCCTTATCTATAAATATAGATATACATACTTCACTTGTCAACTGCCCTATTGAAATTAGATTTTTCCTTATATCTGACACATGTCTTACCTCTTTCAATAACCATTGGTTTCCATTCTTTTTCTTTATTTGTACCTTACCCATTCCAACAATTTTTCATGGTGCATCATCACCCAATTGAATCTGTCCAAAATCACCTTGAACATAATCTAGAAAATGTTTCCTATGGAGTGTGGCATGAAATGAAGCCCCTGAATATACTACCCAAGACTTAGAAATATTATCTTCAGAAAGAATCGAAGCATCTTGTTACGGATCACTTGTTATTTTTTCTTCTTGATTTTTCTCTTGTTGTCCATCTCTTTATTTCTTTGGAGCTCTGCAGTCTTTCTTCAAATGTCCTTTCTTCCCACAATTCCAGCACTCTATATTTCCCAGTTTGGATTTGGATCTCCCATTCCTATAATTTTCGTGGTTCCATGAGCCCTTTCCTCTATCCTTTTGTCTTCCCCTATTCTCCATGTTTAACGCATTACCTAATTTCTCACTTGTGATTTTCCGTCGCATTTCCTCGCTAAGGATAACACCAACAAAACCATCAAATTTTCGAGTGTTTGAACCGAAGACAAAGTTACTTACAACCATGACCAAGACATTCTAGCTTTCTGGAAATGAGAAAAATATTATAAGATCCCTGAACTCATCATCAAATTCCACTTTTACAGAACTTAGTTGATTAGTAATCGTATTAAATTAATTTAAATGATCTGCAACAGACCCACCTTCTGACATCTTCATATTAAATAATTTTTTCATTAGAAATACCTTATTGGACACCGAGGGTTTTTCATATAGTTTATCCAATGCATCCATCATCTCCTTCGTTGTCTTTTCTTTTGAAATATTGAAAACCACTGACGCTACTTGGCTCAACCGTATCATTCCTAGTGCCTTTTTGTCAAGAACCTCCCATTCTTCGTCCTTCATGGCCGTCAGATTCTTTTCTATTCCTCCCAATGTTAGGAATATATCCTTATGATATAAATAATATTCCATTTGCATCTTCCATAACTGGTAGCTTTGGATGTTAAATTTATCGACCCTAAACTTTCCATCTTCCGCCATCTCTCCAACTTGAACGAGGAACCCTCTTTTCCTACGAGTTACCTTTCACTCTGATACCAATTGTTATAAAAACAGGATCGTGGAGTAATAAAATAAAAGAAATGAGGAAATAAAACGCATAAGATACACAATACAATAGATACACATATACACATGGTTCACCCAGTGTGGACTACGTCCACTAAAGAAATTACCATGTCATTCCTTATTATTATCCAGCAAAATTAAGGGATACAACCTACAACATGCCCATTGTAACTTTCTCTTCTTTCTCTCACAGTTTCCTCTCTCAGAATGCAATAATCACACTCATACACAACCGGAATACAATTCCCTCATAAAAGAGGGTTTCCTTCTAAGGAAAAAAAATCATAATTGAACTTCTACCGTCAGATCTGTGACCTTATAATGAGTAGTCCAGATTGACTACGAAATTAAAATATTTTACAAGGAAATTTTTCTCAATATTTCGTCGCCCCTCCCTAGACCCTCCTGGTGATAGTTGTGGGAGGGAAAGCCCCCCCCCGCCCAACACCCCCATGTTAGGGAATGGGGTCCAATTACTAATGAAATAAACCTCTGAATCAGTAAGATAATCAGACTCCACAACCAACAGACTAATTTTTTGATGATATTGTTAAACTCTCATTTCAACTTTTTTTTCAATCGAAAAATTGCACATTATATATTAAATATATACAACATCATTGTACATAGGACATAGAAAACATGGATGGAACTATCCGCCCTATAGGCAAAAAATGTTTCTAGTCCTAATATCCCCTGAAGGAAACATGCAGGGTCGACAAAAGATATTATGTGCCCAACATTAGGAAAGTACACCTACTACCAATATAGAATATAGGGCTTTTTGAACAACATCAACAAAATCCAAAAAACTAGATAGAAACCGAACTTTGGAGAACATAAACAACGATGAAACATCAATAAAAAGATAAGTACAGAGGTTGACTCTCATTTCCATCTTCCAATTGAGTTTATTTTAATATTCCTTCCTGTAAATCCAACGCCGTCTTGGAGATCTCATCTGCCTCCATGTTAAAGTCTCTATAGGTGTGCAAGTAGTTTATAGTCGATAACTTTGGAATAAGTGTCGATATATGATTTTTCCATAAGGTCAATATTAGTACCTGAATGTTTCTTTTTCCATTCATCTAGTCTATTACTATCAATGAGTCACCCACCACCTGGACATTAAAAATCTGTAAGCGAAAGGCCGGAGAGAGAAAAGCCTACACTCCTAAAAAAATTTCTCTAGTGTTAGTTCTTGGACCACAGTTCAAATGCACCTGCACTTTGTTTGTTTGTTTACCCAGATCCCACCCTCCACTTCGTTGATATGCCAATTCTTTTGAGTTGACCCATCAAACCAACTTATTGATCTATCCAAATTTAGCTTTGGAGGCAGTTTTGATTTTGTTGTAAGTTTCAGTTTCTTCTTATTACTCCCTAACCAACCCATTATTCTGTAAATTACTGATTCTATGGAAGGCTATATATTATTGAACACTGTTGTATTTATTTCCATCCATATATGCCAACAGAAAATGGACGATAATGTGTTCCAATGAAGGTGCTTGTGACACCAATCCTTGAAGAGGGTTTGCAGGTTCCATCCAGTCCAACCTGCATTTATATTTAGAGCTATCAACATCTCTGTCCAAACTTGTTGGGTGAAATTATAGTCAATCATCAAGTGTTGAGTGAAATATGAGTTATGTTTGCAAAGGCCACAAATGCTCGGACCTTGATGCCCTCTTCTTTGCAAATTATCCCAGGTAAGAATTTTGTTTTCCATCAATAGCCAAGTTTATAATTTGAGTTTGTTAGGAAATTCCCATTTCCATAATGAATTGTGTCACCAAGAAGTGCTACGAGTCCAGATCTTCCTCGCTTAAGCATTGTAAGAATTTTTTTCTGAAATGACCCCCAAGGTAGTGTTACCTGTGTATACTAACTCATCCAGAGCATCTGTAAGGAAAATTCCTTCATGTTATATAGCTCTGTAGAATTCCTCCCATTCTTTTTCCTCTAATCTGACCAACCCCATATCCCCCGCCACTTTTCACAGACTGATAAGAATTATTTTCCTGTCCAAGTATGCGACTTGAAAAAGGAAATGATATTCACTTGCCCTTAAGGATCCGATGAGCCCGCTTGATAATATGGATCTTTTTCCCAACCCCATGATCAAATCTTCTCCTATATGAATGGACATCCCAGATCCTGGTTTCCAAGCAATCCAGTGTGCCACCACTTGAAAATAATTGAGGAGGCACCTCCATGTACTTGAGATATTTTTAGTTCTCATCAAAGGTCTTCTAAGCCATGTCACCACCGAGGAGGAGTGAAAATATTTATCCATGATTACCCTGTGCCAAAGGCCATCTTGCATTAAACAATGCCAAAGGGTGTTTGCATCCAGTGCTTTACTAAACCATGACAAGTTCTTAAAACCCCAACCGTTGAATTCTGTGGGCTTTGCTAATGCCTCCCAATTATAGAGATGGATTTGCTCTGTCTCCCCACAACCTGACCACATGAACCAATACATCATTTTTCTGATCTAGGTTAGAATTGTGACCGATATGTTTGTTATTTCCAACTAGTACATCAGAAGGATTTCTAAAACTACTTTAACGAGGTCAAATCTCCCTCCCAACATCAGCCAACGATGACACTAGGTGCCGAGCCGTTTTTCAAATTTTTGGAGGAGCCATCTCCAATCCTAAACTCGATAGTTTTTCGGCTTCAGGAAATACCCCAGGTAACGAAACCCTACATTCAAACCAATGAAATTAAATGAAAAAAGTTCTTTGTATGAATCCATATCAGTGTCTTCGATACCTGAGAAGTGCATGGAGGATTTTTGGGGGTTTATGACCAAAACAATCGCTTTTAAAAATGTTGTAAGAATTGAAAAAATCTCCTCCCATTATGCTTCCCGGGCTAAATTCATAATCAGAATGTCATCCACAAACATAAGTAGAATGAACTTCAAGAGTCTTGAGGGCTTAACCCCCGATATTTTCCCTTTTGCTTGAGCCTTCTTGATCATAAGGCTAAGTCCCTCCATGACTAGTATAAAGAGTAACAGGGAGAAGGGGAAACCTTGTCTTAGCCCACGCCCGCTTTTGAAAAAAGAAGTAGGTCCACCATTTACCAGAATCTCTAAGGAAGGATAGGTTACACAACTCATGATCTAGTTGGTTAACCTGAGTCGGAGGCCTGTCTTTAAGAGAACTATCCTAAGGAAGTCCCAATTTACACAGTTGTAAGATTTTTGCAGGTCCAGTTTAAGAACAAGAGCTTTCATCTTTTTAAACTTTATGCTGTGTATGCATTCCTGTGCTACACCTACAACATCCAAAATTTTCCTTCCCTTTAAAAAGCCAAACAGCTCTGAAGAAAGGGCCTTAGACAACAACAAATTCAGTCTCAACCCTATGAGTTTTGTAATAACTTTGTATGCTATATTGCACAGGGAAATTGGCCTAAAATCCCCAAAGCTTGCAGGGTTATCCACTTTTAGAATTAGTGCTATAAAGGTTGAATTTAAGGAGCTTACCATCGAACTAGAGTTCCTTGAATCATCCACTGCTTCCTGAACATCTTTTCCTATCAGATAAAAGAACTTAAGAAATAATTCTACCATCCAACAATTCGGTCCAGGGCTCTTGTCATTGGAAAATCTTTTTAACACTAGTTTGATTTCTTCTACAGTACAAGGCTTTTCAATATCTTGTACTTCTCTCTCAAAGAAGAAGCTGGGTAAATGTTGGACAACCCTCATTTGATCTATAATTGTATTATGCTTTGTGTCAGCATGGAAGGTTTTGAAATTTCTCACATCTTCATATTTTAACGATTCCTGTCATGTGTGGCTTAAACCTGTTTCATCCTTCATCTCCCAAATCACAGTTTGGTTTTTCCTGTGACTAGCAAATTGATGAAAAAATGTTGTATTTCAATCTCCCTGCTAGAGCCAAATTGCCCTGATTTTTTGTCTCCACGTTTCTTCTTCATCTAAGAGGAATTTAAGTCTTTCCCTTTCCATCTCTTTGATGTAGGATTCAATATCCATCGAAACCCTCCCACTAGTTTTTGAGATATAAGATTTCTCAAGTTCCTCCTCTATAGCTTCTAGTTCCTGTAATCTCAATTCCTTTTGATTTTTCACCCAACCTCTCACTTTTTGTTTCAAGAATTTTAACTTCCCTACTAGTATTCTCATGGTTGAGAGTTTTGCGTCGAACTGATTGTTTTTCCACATTGAATCAACCCATTCTCTTCCAATCATATAGAGTTTAATTTGAAAGGGTAAGCTATCGACCTCTGTCCATAGTCAAACTGCAGTACCGTCGAAGCATGGTATGAAACAAAGGGATATGCAACCTAAGTTTTGTACCTCTTGAATAAAGAGACCAATTATTCCGACACATACACTTTGCCTAGTCGTTTTTCTATGCTCTTTGTCCCTGGTCTCCCATTACACAAAGTAGACAAACAAAAAAGGTATTTTCAACGACTATTTAAACCTCGCTATCGACCTTAATCTTGACTGATATATCAACTTAAAAATTGTTTCGACCACATTTTCATCCAAAATTTTAACTTGTATTATAAAGATACGTCGACATGTAGGTAGATATGGTTGAAAATTCCATTGAAATTGTCATCCAGTATTACTTTCCATAAGTTATTTTTAAGGGTATTTCCAACATAATATTTTTTTATCTTTTAATCTTTGTAGGTCGAAAACAAGACTCACAATTGTAGTGAAATGAAGTTGGCATGGCCTTAGTGTATAATATATTGTTTTGTAATTTTATGACATTCTCACTTATTTATGAAGGAAATGAATAAAATATAATTTGGGATGTTTTGTGGACTTCTAAGAGGATATTATTGGGTTTAAACTTTGAGGTTTTAGTGGGTAAGTTTAAAAACGAAATATATAATTATTTGATATTGATAATTTTTATTTGAAAACTTTACGAAATGTTTTTTTTATCTTAAAAAACATTGTGTGTAATTTGTAATTATATTTAAAATTTATGTATTTCTATATAAATTATTGATATAGAACATGTTATTAGTGTAAATGTTTTGATGATCACCTTTTTGGATTGCTAATGATATGGGTTAGTTTATCTTAAGAAACTATGTCATCAGAAGTATATGTTGAGCCCTGTTTTTTCCACGTTTCTCACATAATAAAACTGTCATTCTAAGCCATTTTTCCGCACTTCATTCGTGATATATAACCATTTCCATCATCAAACCTCCAGTTAAGCCTATTACACATCCTGCGTGGTTAATACATCGTTTTTCTATATTTTTAGTGATTAAAAATTATTATATCATAGTTTAAATAAAGACGGTTTATAAAGTGTGATTATTGTACCAACATGTTCAACATTCCCGTACCATCACTACTATTCTCGTAACTGATAATGTAGCTTGGAATATTGAAACGCTTCTAGGAGGAAATCAAGAACATAGGTTTTCTCCATAGCAGCGTCGACATTCTGAAACATGTGTCATAACATGCCTAGGTTGCATGTGTGGAGCACGAGATTAATGCTACAACTCAAATTTACCAAAAGTTCCAGACTTCCAACTTCCACCTCGATTTTCGTGCAGATGAAGATAGATCTTGAAAATCCAAGATATGGATTTTTTCCAAAAGGAGGAAAATTGGGTAATAGGTATATTATTTTTCAAAATTCAGAATGGTTCATGAGTTATGCTCGTATCTTCAAACCGAATTTTCCCAAATTGCAGTAAAAACCATTTTTTGTGATTTTTCTCCAAAAATGTAAAATTTGTTTTCTGAGTTTGAGGATTTGATCCTATACTCTTCTCAATGGTTTTCATGTATAAATTAGGGCCTCATAGATCAAGAGAGGGAGTTCTTATTGGATTAGCTAGGCTATGGGTCAAATTCATATGTGTATGGACTGATGTATATGTTGTAGCTTTCCCATACTTCGTTTCAATAAAAGTGCAAATCTAGTTTTTGGTCTTTAGTTGTTCGTGACCTCTTGAGTTTTATTAGCTCACTAGTAGGGTTGGCAAGGGACCACCTCTCCCAGGAAGCTGAGCTAAGTGTAGTAATATTTAGCTTAGTTTATTTTCTAGTTTCCTTTATATCAAAGCAAGTAATTTGTCTCGATTTCATTTGTGAAATTGTAGTGGTGACTTTGGTTTACATAAAATCATGTCATAATTCCAATATGCAATTTTACTATGAAATGAGTGATATATGAGATTTCTTCATTCATATTGTAGAAATTAATTGGTGTTTATTTTTTTCTATGTAATTATATTTTCAATCTTGACTCTATTTACAATGGATTAATTCAACAACCTTACACATAATTGTACCCTGCAGTGAATGATATCCAAGGTTGTCTCATACTTGAATTTTGCTATTACTTATGAGTTGGAATGTATGGTAATTAGCTCAATCAAATCCTGCTCTTGTTCATTGGGACAAGTCTATACTCGTAATAATGATATGGTAATCGCTTTATATTACTTTTCTATTGTGAATGTAAGAGATCAAACTCTATTTTCTTGTCTATAGAAAGGTAATATTAAATAGACTCATCGAGACTCGATCTCCCATTGATGTGGAAATGCATAAATGTTTGACATATCAATAATACATTCTTGTACCTAACTATGAACCTGAGTTTGAGGGTTTGTGATTTGAATCAATTATGTGAATAAGTGAATATAGTGGAACTCTATAACAAGATTGTTTTGGATTACACTTGCACAAAAAATACATCTTTAAATGCTCCAAGAGAAGAGCCATTACAAAATCTTGTTCAATTGCACATAATTAACCACAAAGAATTGCAGCCTATTTTAATGTAGTGAAATTTTGTAACAAGACTGGTGTGAATTATAAATGCACAATAAATATATATTTGAATGTTCCAAGTGGTGATTCATTTCAAAAGATTGTTCCATTACACATATCAATTAACCACAAAGATTTGTGATCTTCTTGACTTGTAAGTTCAACTTGAATCCTATGACACTAAGAGTACGATTTGTAGAAATAACAGTAGGATTTCTCATTGATTAAGGTTTTCTATTTGATTGGATGATATAATCGAATAATTGTGTGATCTTCAGAGATATTCTTATGGAAGTTAAAGCCTCTTCTTAGTAGGTAAGATCTTAGACTTTGGTTGTGTGTTGTTTGTATGATTGCATTTCCTTTATCAATAGCTGATGCTTTGTTTATTATTAGAAATAAGTTTCCCTTAGTACCTTCACCATGATGAGAGAGGTATGCAACATTTTGTGTATGGGAAATGTCCCATTCAGCTTCATCAATCTTCCATCTTTCATTCCAGTCATGATAACCATGTTTTCATAATCCTTATGTATTTCAAAATTTCCACCAAACATGTGAATAGAGTGGCCTTGTTGTCAGATGTGCACACGGGACAACAAACTCCTTTGCAACACTGGAAGATAGAGCACATTATGCAGAAGAAAATTCAGGAATCCATGAAACTTTAGTCGGATGGTACCCATTCGTGAAGGTTTGAGACTCAACTTATCTGCAAAATACATTATGCCATATACATTGTCATTGAAGTATTCAAAGAAGTCTCTTTAGAATTTCATATGGGAGGTTATGCATGTGTCAAGAAGTTGTGCATCTTTCCAAGGAGTATATGAAGTGTTAAATAAATATTCAGTTACTCCTATATTAAAATGGGAAGATTCATGTGGATTACCTTTCACTGGTTCTAAAGTCTTACCTTTGTCCCCTTTCTTATCATGTATGTATTCTTTGACCTTATCCCATGTAACTCTATAGTCATATGCTTCATGTGACCCATTCTTTTTGCAACGGGTATAGTGAAGATTGGATTTATCACCTTGGTTTTGTCTACCCCCATTTCCTCTTAAATTATTTCTTCCACTTCCTCTTCTTCTGATTTCTCCTCTAAAGGGATCATGTGGTTTACTCTTCTCTTTTTGAGCAAGGTACACAATCTCGCTAGTTGAAGGAGTTGACTTATTTCCAAAGGCTTTCTCACGTTCTGCAACTTTCTCCACCAGCTTGTCAAATGTGATGGATTTTTTTTTACCACTTGCTTGCATGGATTCAAGGTAGTGATAATATGTAGGGTAGAGGTCCTTAATGAAGGTTGTGTGAGAAATATCTATCGTCGCTCCATTGGCCTCAATTTCATTCATCATGGATTTGATTTATGAAGCTAAAGCCATAGGGTCATCATTTTTGAACTCTAGGTTGAAGAGATTCACCATTAGCTCTTTGAGTTCCAGTTTAGAGTGTGTGTCATACAAGTCATTCAATATCTTCAAAGCGTTATAGGAGTCATTAATAGAATCAATATGATGTCTCACCTCTTCACTTATTGTCTCAAATATCACAACATATTCCTTTTGGCCTTTGTCTTCCTATATGGCACGTTCTTTGTTTGATGTTGGAATGAGTGTTTTGTTTCCTGGTTTGTGAATCTTTGACTTTGCTTCTTCTTCAGAGATACTAGGGACTGTTGCTGCTTCACAGATTCCTTTCCATGGGTCATTGAAGATTAATGTGCTTTTTATCTTCCCATACCATTCTTTGTATCTCTCTTTTCTAGTCAGCACCATGCTTGTAACGTTCCCCATCTTAACCAGGGAACATTACTACCTGAAAATACGCATAAAAACAAAGTTTTCTTCTACTAATTAAATTCATGTATCTTACCAGCTATGATTTAAACACATATTCAACTAATTTATAATACCCATACTTAAATGAATATAGACCACTCTAAATGAACATGAATGTAACTAATAAATCATTCACAACAACAATTAACCATTCACATACACAGAGTTAAGCACAACAATTAAATTCATAGAATAACTCAGCAAATTGATAAACACTTATCTTTTATAAAATGTTTGTGCAACCATATGCTTAGGAAGGACGTTCCACCCAACCATAGACCTGTTTTTCAAAATCTCAAATTAAGTCACCCCCGAGCTGGGGCTAGGAATCCACAAAATAAGGGTGCCTCGCAGACTCCCCTCACAACTCAATATCACAAAACCCACTTGTTTTCTCCTATAACTATCTTGAATTTCCTCCATCTCTCTTCATCTTGACCTGCCCAACCCAAAGAATGTACCCCTTCACTGCTCTCAATCCATCGGGCATCCCATTCATCTATCAGGGTCTCTCTGGCTCATGTAGTTAGCAATCTCTCTGCTGGGAACTTAAGGGAACTAACTGCCAAGAAAACCACCAGCAAAAACAACAACAAACACTTGTTGATCATATAGTGCAACTTACCCAGGAGTTCACTCTTCAGACCTGACATGGCTCTTCAATTTCCAGCTCCAACATGCTCCATAATTTTCCCATCCTTGTTGTTCCAACTCCCCAACTATTCTCTCTTCTCCTCTTACTGTTCCTCCAAGAACTGAATGTAATTAACTGCAAGTTACTAGCCATACGAATTTCCTCTCCTTTCCCAAGATAGTTAACTGCTTACTCTACCCAATGTTGATTGTATTTCAACCCCGTGCTCTCCAATAACTATGGTTAAAAATTTGACCAGTGTGAGGAATTAAAATGCAAAATGACATAGATTTAAAATAAAACATAAGCCTCATAGTCATATGGAAAATTTTGTACACACTAGAAGCAATAAGCGAGTATATTAAATAGAATGCTTTGGTTCTCATTGCGTGGGCACATATATAAAAAGTCGTCCTCACATTAAGTAAGAAGATTGTGTTAGAATATTCTTGTAAATTGATAATTTTCACATTTTGAAGATGATTCATTATTTTAATGCCAAGATTGCACCCAAAGTCAACAAATTACCAAGTGACGAGTCTCAAGCAATTTGAAGGATGTCAATATCAATTCTAAAGTGCTAGCCAAAAGCATCCTCTAACTATTATTGTGTCCATTAGAGCAAGAGAAGTATGAAAGGTTCAACATTAGCTAAATCAACACTCATAGCATGCATAGTAATCAACCCTCAACATTATATGACATTATTTCATTAATTAATTTTATATATGTATGTCATTTGTATACTAATATTGTTCCAAAAACCATAACATATTGTAATAAGTAAATATTTTTTTTCCATGGGAAATTCCGCACAAGATACTCATCCTATACTTCCCCCACTTTGTGGATGATATGGGATGCTAAACCACGAACATAAAACTCAAACACGTGACCTCTCCCCCTACCAAGAAAGTATTTCCACATCTTACCAACTATATTATAAATATTCTTAATAAATTAACCAATTATTATTTTGATAATCATATATTTTTACTTTAATCTACCTTACACTAGACAAATTTGTTATAACTGAACACTTTTATCTATCTACCTACCTTACATTAGACAAATTTGTTATAATTAAACACTTTTATCATTTTAAAGTATAATATAATGTCATGTTATGGACAAAACCTTTTAAATACAATTCTATCTCTACCGTACAAACTAATATAACCCAACACTTTATCATCCATGTCATCTCTACCATACAAATTGATATAACCCAACACTTTATCATCTATGTCATTTTCACGTGAAAAAGTCATTTTCATGTCAAACAATGGTTGATGGTAGACAAATCAATTCTTAAAAAGTCAAAAAATAATTAACATTCTTAAAAAGTCAAAAAATAATTAACCAAATGAAGAAAAAAACTATGTTGATAGTTAAATATGATTAAAAAAACTCTGTTGATAGTTAAATATGATTGTAGACAAATCCATTCTTAAAAAGTCAAAAAAATTAACCAGTAAAAGAACTCCACTTAAAACAGACTTTTTATTTTTTACATTATTAACCCAAAAAAGATATACTAAAACGAACTCTTTTTATTTTTTCATTATTATATATCTGTGTTATCCTCTGTGCGTAGATGTGATTGATGGTGTGATGTTATTTATTTCATGTGATTTTAATAGTTGAATTTTACTATTATGTATAAATAGTTATTGAGTTTATTTAATCTTAATAATTAAAGTATGATTTTGATAATTAAATTATGATATCTGTAATGATATTTATCTCATGTTAATTTAATAGTTTAATTGTTATTTTAATAGTTTAATTCTGCTATATGTAAATGTCACCTGAAGTTAAATAATTCGTTTAAATTTTCATGCTATATGCAATTGAAATCGTCTTTACCAGGAACGTCTTTGTTCTTCTAACGAGGCGACATTATTTAAGCT
>ML794532.1:232273-243159 GCA_009831015.1 Picea engelmannii
AATTTATTGTAACTTTCCATGGATTGTATGGCTTGCTTCCAGAGATGCAATCCAATGCTTCAAGGATATTAATTTATATCAATTTATTGTAACTTTCCATGGATTGTTAGAACAAACAAAGTCTAATTTCTATGTAAGGTATACATGGAAAATTTCATGTCACTATGACAATGAGAATGTAGGTTCCTTGTAAGTATGGAGTTATGTTTGAATCTGAGCTTAGCCAGCCAAAAAGCTCAGCTAAAACATACTTTACTAAATAACTTATGTTGATTAAGATTTCTGGATATAAACTGAAACTGTGAAATGTAGGTTCCTTGTAAGTATGGAGTTATATTTGAATCTGAGCTTAGCCAACCAAAAAGCTCAGCGAAAACAGTAACTTATGTTGATTCAGGTTTCTGCATATAAAACTGTGTAGGAAGTTTTGAACATTTCAGGTTTCTGGATATAAAACTGTGTAGGAAGTTTTGAAATGTTCAATTTTGTAGTGAACATTCCACCAGTCCAACTTCTAATAAATACTGCACCATCATCAAATAGAAATTAAACTTATTCCATCCATGTTATCATTTCTATATATTTTATATTCTTTGTATTATATTCTTTGTATGAGATGTGATGATGTTACCAATCTAATGGCCATCTGACAACAAGTAATCAATTAAATTTTGTTTTTTTTCAAAGAACTGGAAAACTCCTGACGCTGGAATTTCAGTAAATAACTAGCCAAAGCAAAAGCTCTCAAGGAAAGGTAACAGGACAGAGACAGTAACAAAGCCTGATGTGAAACTACCAAACAAAAAAGAGGCACCGGTTACTATTTCTTACAAATTTCTCTGTACATAGATGAAACCCAAAAGAATGATTAGCAATTTTCCATCCATGGTTAGTCTCTCCATTGGCACCATTGGATGCCAGTTATGACAATGTTAAGCCACCAGTGCTTAGTCCTACCCTGATCATTGTTAGAAATAAGCTTAGTAAGTCTTCAGAAATCACCCAAAAACGCATACATGCCAATCAGCAGCACTGGCGAATAGAGCATGCAACTGCTTGAGCCCAATGTCTAAGTCTGGTCTTCACATGCTGAGGATTGTCACCTGCACACAGCCCCCCTTAAAAAATCAGTATTTTACCACATAAAAAGACTTGCACAAAGAAAACCAGAACATGGCAAAACCATCTGGAAAAAAAACTGAAGAAAACTGCTAAAAGACACGATATAACTCTATCTTTGTTAAGCACCCACGGTCACAATTTTCATCATCGCCGTCGATTGGATTTTGCTCAGAACAATCCCCAAAAACGTCATGCATGCTTGGATTGGATCGAAGTTGTAAACCCACTTACATATATAACAATGCATGTTTCTGGATTGAATTACGCCCACCTGCTATAGATTGGGCTTTAAAGCAAAAAGATGCAATTGGAAATGAGAATACCTGGACTTGCGATTCTCCATGTGTCGCAGAGGGGGCTCATTGGGCTTCCGCAAGAGGATCGATCAGTGGCCGAAGCAGGCGAAGAAGAAGAAGGAGGAGAAGAAGAAGAAAAAGAAAGGGACTTGAATTTAGAGCCAATGTACTGCCTGTTAACGGCATAATATAAGTCCAGGGCCGGCAGAGTGTTGCAGAGCTCGTGGTGCTCTTCTTCGTAACTGAATCGAAAGCCCAAGTCGATAAATCCTCTGAGCTCATCCAAATCCTCGTCGGTCAGGCTCCGCGCTCTAGGCCTCGACTTCACGCCATGAACAGGCCAGCAGCTTCGATCCGCGGTACTTTTGCTGGAGCCATGGACTGGCCCCTCCTCCACCACGAACTGGTCCTTTTTCTTCCGCCAGGCTTCCTCGCGGGACGACTCGCTGGACCAGGAGCGCTGTTTCGTCAGCTTTCTTTTGCTCCTCCACAGGTTCCGATCCCCCGACGCCGAGGAACCCAGTCGAGCGGGAGCCTCGAACGACATGCCCACTGTACTCTGTACGTCGGAGCCCTGAAGAGCCGAACCTGAACTTGAATCCCTATTGGGACTCGGCGCCTCTTCCTGTGTTTTCTCCATTCCTGTACCCTCCTGGGCGAGGAAAGAATGGAATTTTATAACTGTAGCTGCATGTATCTGAGACTGACTGTATAGAGAGAGTCTCGCTTCAACGAGCGGGCCGCAAATGGGAATCGAAAACGAGACGCGTGGTAGTCATGATCTTCGAGTCCTTTCTCCTTTGGTAATACAGAATTATATTCATCCCCATTTTCCAGTATATGACAATGTTAGAGTCTGTTTCCATTGACCTGTAATTGACGCCTCTTGTATTTTCCCGTCACATGTCGGACCTTTCCTTCCAATCCCACGGTTTTCACATCGCCAATCGCTTTCACTGAAGGGACTGCATGTGAACCGGGGAGTTGTCAGTATGGAGGACATGGTTTTTGGACCTTCTTTATTTTCTTTATTACCGGTTTTTGACTTAAATCATTTTAACCGATTAAATATTATAATAATGCCACATCTCTAGGATTTTTCTAAAAATTAAAGTCCAGGGAATGTAGAATAAGTTATAGACATTTGTGTGAACTATGAGGTTATATAGTTACCCTATGAATAATGGTGGTCCCTCTTTAGCACTAAGGTCTCAATCAACATATGGGACTATGAAAGTGAATAGAATTTATTTTATTAAATGGCATGGGACTATAGTATAATAATGCATTGTTTGAGTCATTGGAGTTGGTTGGCACCCCTAACCTCTCCACCAAACTTATTTGTCCATTGTGTCGTGTTGTGTTTGGAGAAACTATCCGGTTGTCAACCTTGCTTAACTAAAACTTTAACTATCCTATCCGCCTTGGATACTTCACACAACTTCCAACCCATACGCAAGGGGAGGGGAAATGCATTCATCTGGACAATGTCCTTTTCTCATCTAAATTATTTTGTTTGTATTCTTCTAATTTAAATATTAATATCCTTTAAAAATTAAAGGTGGTTTGTGAGATTATAAATGTTTTTTTTAAGTAAAAAGTTAAATTGTTATTGGAATAGTATTTGGTTTCGTGTATGGGATTAAGGTTAAAGGCTACTTGAAAGTATGTGATCTTATTGTAAATACTATCTAGGTTGAAACTATCTTTTGGTCTTGGAATACAACCTAAAACTATTTCTGATTGACAAAAATCTCGTCTTCCTCAAATATAAGAAAATAGGTGAACAACCCGAGACCCAAAGGCATCTAGCATGAGTGGAAGTCTGCCCCCTTATGAACCACCAGTGGGTAACTTATTTTAGGTGGTCGAGTTTTGTCTACACATAATGATGTTGTTGCACACCGAAATCTTGAGATTGTATCAATGCATGCTAGGTTGGTAGTCTTAAGTATCCTAGGTTTTTTCTTGCTTTTGAAAAAAGAGACTGTAAAAAATACAATATGTGAAAACGTAAAGAGAAGGGGGAAATGCATATCGAAGAAAAAAGAAGGAAAAAAAAAAGAAAATAACTAAGAAGCATCAAGTCAATGAGATGGGAAACAACACAGAAGTACACGATGAACGAGGTTCCCTAATCAAAACATGTTGCTTTGGAGAAGTGATTCTAACATTCAAGGCTACAAAGAAATGCATGATGTGCATGAAGTCATGGTAGTGATTAGGTCTACGACATCTCACAGGTCGATGCATTGGAAGTATGAGGTAATCAACCGGGTGCATGCCATTTTAGGGCATTGGACTTTGGTAATTTATCAGAGAAGGTCAAACATCTCATGAAATAAGAGGGTCAAGCATCTTTGTTCTCATCTACCATGAGAGTTTGAAGAGAACTAAGTGAATATTTGAAGAGATAAAAGTATGATCCTCTAATCTTGTAGTAAGGAGAGCATTGGAACATAAAGTGGTCCTCGATGTTAGTCTAAGGTGCAGATATGGCAAATACTATGCTACAAAAGAATATGATAATTTGTCTCAATGTGGCACTGGTGGGAGCAAACTCTAAGATGGGCAAGAGGGACTCTTAGGCTCTAAACTATGCATCCATTGAAAAACTATGCAGAGGTGGTTTGTCAATATCAAGGTCAATGAGGTGAAGCAACGGAGAGACACTCAAATACCAACATGAATCAATCTCACACAATGTCTACTCCATATATAGGATTTAAGAGCAAGATATGGATATCTAAGAAGACCACCATGCGAGTTGTCAATCCATCTAAGCTTGTTTATCATGGTCACCACATGAAAGATAACTAGAGCAATGAGTGACACTGTGCCAAATTCTTAAAGAATGATATCACGAGGCATTGATCTCTTGGCATTAAGATGTTTGGATCACATTGTGACAAACACTCTCTCTATCTTGTTCCAATCTACTCCACAAAATTATGAACCTCAAACCTCACCCCCATACAAGAGGATAGGTGTAAGCAATTAGTGAAAAATTCATCTCTTCAATTGAATGTCTTGACGTTGAAAATATTGCTTTTCAAGAGTGGCGAGAGTTGTGTATCCCTTGCGCAATTTGAAAGCGTGTTCCAAACAAGAGGACTCCAGATATACATATGAAAAAACAACCTCATTCCGCTCACCTTATAAATAAGAATCACATTACTTACATTATGGTGTATTACCTATTGAAAACTTCCAGATTAATCATTCTTTTAATTAAAAATATGCAATGTGTGTGTGAGATTTAACGATAGAAGAATATTCTTTGTCGTATCCACAAATTAAAGGCCAGGAATAACACAGATAACCCTCTTGCATGTCATTATGTGTTCGTTAATCATTAGGGTGCTTGATTAACACAGATTATTCATTAACATGATTAACATGCTTGCCATGTATAAGCTATGGCGAATGACAAGATGGTGGACGACGTATAAGCTATGGCGAGCGACAAAATGTTGAATGTCTCTTGACGTTCATACCTGCGGAAGTGGGTGGGCTAGTTTTTAGGGATATTAAAAGTTATGACTCTTGCTTTTTCGCAATTATAAATGAGTGTCACAAAAGAAAACTAAAATGTCAAGTCACTAAAATAGATGATTTTCACAAAAGGAAGCTAAGATATCGAAGTTGGTCTAGAGATCTCTAAGTGAATAAGACATGAGAGGGGGATAATATTCTGTGCAAAAGATAATGTCACATAAGTGAGACGTGGGGATAATGTATGTGCGAATAACAATTTCAAAGTGTTTTGGCAAATAATTATTCCTTTGCGTGTATTAAAAAAATATAATCATGTGTTAGTGCTTAAAAGTTTTTTTTATAAGTCAATGCGCATGAAGAGAACAACTTTCCAGAATAGACAAACATAAACTTTTAAAGAAAAAATCAATTTAAAAATAGTTTAATTAAGTTTGATGGGCAGCCAGCCGGAAACTGAAAACTGTGTGCCGAGGGAATTCGAGCCGCCGATAACACCGGAAGATTACGTTATCAAACAGACCTTGAATATCTCTGTCATACCTTGAATATTTCACAACTTACTGCGGGTTCTTGCCTTTACGGTAAAAGTTCCGGCTGTTGACCTCTTTGCCGGCGAATTCGGATGTTTATCAGGATTGTCACGAGAGCCGGCAACTACGCCTGAGAGTAACCGCCGTTACCGGGAAAGGACGAGTGGGGGCGTTCATTAGAAGGGCCAGTCCGGCCATTTGTGGAGTGGAAGACGAGGCGCAGAGCAGCGTTTGTTCCTGTGTAATCTTTAGGCATGACGGTTTTTTGATGCCACGTGTCTCAAACGTTTGTCGTTTAGGTTTCGGACACGTGTTCGTTGTCAGGTAGCTGCCTGTCGGGAACCTGAGTCCGCGCCGGAGGGGGATCTTTCTGCAGGTCTGTCCGTTAACTGGAGTCTGGCAGGTTCGATTTTTCAGAATACCCGGTAATCATGTCGGTTTTAGGCGAAACTTGAAGACGTGGCAGTTTGTGGCACTGAGGCGTAGTCCGGGCCACACTGGAATTAGGTACCAGGTCATGTCGAATTGGCGGTGGGCCACGTCACTAAATTCCACTTTTCTTTCTCTAATTTTATTGAGCGGTTCACATACCAAAGGTTCAACGCACGATAGGGACCAGTTAATGAAGGGTTCTCTTACACACCCCACACTTACCCCTACAACTTTTTGGTTAGGTGTACAAATCTTGCCCCGCTGGCATAACTACACCTACACATTTATGGCCTCAATCATTTTGCTTCAACTCTACATTCACATTATAAAATGTATGTACTCAAAAATATTCCTCCTCAATAATTTCATTCATGCCCTCCATGTATGATCCTTTTCTTTTCACGTCGTTTTACTAATCATGAGATATATATATATATATATATAGATAATTACTTTTTGAATTACATAATTTTTTAACTTAGTATTTTCGTAAAATTTAACACAGTTTGTGGAGAATTACGAAAGCTTTCGATTATCCATATTATATATTTTATGTGTGATTAGTCCGTTTATAATTAATTTTATAAAATATGAGATTCTCTTTGCTTTTGTCTCTCTCGTACTTTGTCTGGTCTTTATCGTACTTTGACGTGTATTTTTTTACACTCTTTGTTGAATCACGAGTTTATCGGAAAATTATTTAACGTTTGTCGTTTTTCCTTAGTTTTTGTTTTTTAAATTTGCAATATTTCAATGTTAGTTTGGATCGCTTTCATTCATACAACTTTGTATAATGATTCTCTTTGCTCTTGTCTTTCATGTCCTTTGCCTTTGTTACTTTACGCCAAACATCAGGAAATTGTTTGGTGTTGTCCTTTTTTTTCCTTAGGTTTTTTTAGGTTTGTAGTTTTTAAATGCTCTTTAGGTTATCTTTATTAATCGTTCTTTTGTATAGATTTATCATTTTGGTTGAATTTATTTATAAAACTTAATTGAAATAAATTTGAATAGGTTTTTAAGTTTCTTCACAATGAACTTATATAAAGCGAGTTTTATTTATTTATTTTTATTTTTTTCGTTTCACATCTGTTATTGTACCATGAGTTCACTTGGAAATTGTTTGGGGTTGTTCTGTTTTTTTTTTTCCATTTTCATAGTTCTTCTAACTTTTCGACATTCTTTGGATTGCTTTTATTAGTGGCTCCTTATATAGATCTATTATTTCGTTGATTTTGTTCATACAATTTAATTGGAACAAAATTGAATGGTATTTTTGCTTCTTCATTCTTAATTTATATAAAGTGAGTTTCTTTTTGCACTTGTTTATCTTCTATTTTGCTCCTGCTACTTTACACTCTTTTTGAAACCATGAGTTTACTAGCAAATTGATTGAGGTTGCGCTTTTTTTTCCTAGTTTTTTAAGCTTGTAGCTTTTTAACTTTGGAACAAAATTAGATGGTATTTTTGCTTCTTCATTTTCAACTTATATAAAGTGAGTTTCTCTTTGCACTTGTCTTTCTTTTACTTTGTCCTTGCTACTTTACACTCTTTGTGAAACCATGAGTTTACTAGCAAATTGATTGAGGTTGTCCTTTCTTTTCCTAGTTTCTTAAGTTTGTAGTGTTTTTAACTCTAGTTTTCCCCATTAGTAGCTCATTGTATGAATCTACTCTTTCAAAGATTTTGTACATAAAATTCGATTGAAACAAAATTGAATTGTCTTTTACTTCATAATGAACTTATATACAATGAGATTCTCTTTGCTCTTGTCTCTCATTCCTTTCCTTTGCTACTTTACACTCTTCGCTCTTGTCTCTCATTCCTTGTTTTTGCTACTTTACACTCTTTGTTAGACCATGAATTCAATTTTTTCTTTTCATGGTTTCTTAAGTTTTGTAGTTTTTCAATACTCATTGGATTGCCCTTATTAGTGGTTTTTTGTATGAATCTATTATTTCATTGATTACATTAATAAAACCCAATTAAAAAGTGATTATTTTTATATTGCTCATATTGTTTTAAGGAAAACTTTGTGGGGAAACTCAAGGGAGGCTTCTTACATCCATGGATGGCATCTTTAGTAAACTCATCAATGTAGACTATGTGCCTCACGCAATAAGATTTGAGTTGGGTCCATGTTGTTACATAATTAGCCAAATGCCCTACAATATTGGCTGCAAGTGATTGAACTAACACCTTGTGTTGGATTGCTTCCATTAATAAGTCTTTGCATAAATATATTGGTTCATTGATTTTGTTCATAAATCTTCATTAAAAAGTGATTCTTTCAATTTTACTATAAAAATTTATACAATTTATATAGGAACAAAAATAATGACAAAGAGATTCAATGCAATCACTTCTACAAAACAAATGCATTGCATTTACCAAATAACTATGCAGTAACCAAATATCAAAATTAACAAAATTGGCCAATCACTCTCAAAATAGGGAGGAAAAGTCCTATATTTTCCATATTAACAATATATGGAAAATAAATTCCACATACTAGAATGAGATTTACGTGAAAAGTAAATATTGCAAGTAGTATTATTAATGGCATGTAATATTGAGTGTTAAATTAGATATAAATAATAATATATACATTTAAAATAAATCATACCAGCCAAGATTAGCATACCTTGGGAGGATTTTGGATAAATAAATAATATGCCTCACCATAGTGCTATTAATACCATGCTCTCCGTGGATTTATGTGTGAAAGTTAATAGAATGCAAGTATGAATAATATAGTTGAGATTCTAAAACTTTAGCTTAAATACCAAGTGTAGATCCATCTTAACTACGGATCTATCATGGGCTAAGAGGCATCAAATTACTCGAGATGCAAGTTTTTCAGAGTACAAAACTTGAAGAAATGTTTGCATCTTCAAAGATTTGATGTCTCTCGACACATGATAGATTTGGAGTTAAGATGGACCTACACTGGTTCTTTATATATATATATATATATATATATGCCATGTGTCAACCCAATGTTGAGCACAGAAGAAATTTCACATCTCCCTCATACTGGGATGTAGAAAGCGTCTTTCACAACAATAAGTTTTTTTACTCTCTATATAAAATTGATATAAAATTATTTTACTTAAGATCGATGTTAAAATATTTTTTAAATACCACATGTCAACTTTTGATTATTATATATAGTTGGATTTGGTAGCATTTAGTACTGTTATCTAGCATGGTGTTACAAAAGATCCTGTGCAAGTTTACCCTTCCAATAGCGTCATTAAAGTTCCCTTACAAATTTGTCCTACCCAATGATGCCACCAAAGATCCCTTAGAAATTATCATGTTAGTTTTAGACAAACCTACAAACATGACATAACAATTTGTAACACTTTGATGTATCCTAACCCACAATGCCACCTAAGATCCCTTCGAAATTATCATGTTAGTTTCAAACAAATTTACAAACATGACATGACAATTTGCAACACTTTAATGTATCCTAGCCCACACACTGAAATTAGATATGAGGTCATGTCAAGTTGACAATGAACCATACTTCCAAATCCTACTTTTAATTTTTTAAATTTAATTGAGTAAATCATATTACCAAAAATTGAATCCTACTTTTTATTTTTTTAAATTTAATTGAGTAAATCATATTACCAAAAATTGAACACATTCTAGATACTACTTGATGAAGATTTTCCTTATCATACCCCACCCTTAACCTTACCCTCAAACCTTTTGACACATTTTTTGTTAGGTCTAAAAATCTTGCCCCGTTGGCACACATACACCTACACATTTGCTTGGCTTAAATGGGCTCAATCATTTTGCTTGAAAGCTACTTTGACATAATGAATTGTTTGTAGTCAAAAGCTCCTCGCTTGGATCCAAAATTCTTTCAACCTCAATAATTACATTCCCTCCTTAAATGGTTCTTTTCTTTTCACGTCGTTTTACCAAACATGGGATATTGGTCTTTCCCTTTTGAGTTACAATTTTTTTTAATGACTAGTAATTATTTTTCTGTTATTATTTGTGATGAACTATGAGTCTTATATTACGAGTTTTTAAAATAAATTTTATTATGTTATTCTTTTCGTTGTACTTTGTCTTTAGTTCTTCACACTCTTCATCGACTCATGAGTTTATTGGAGATTTTTTTTTATCTAAAAGTATATTTAAGAATTTATAGAAAATTGTGTAACCAAATATAAAATTTAATTAAAACAAAATTGAGCAATCATGCGAGAAAGACAGTGGTAAACCAGTTATTTTCCACATTGACTATAGAAAATGCAAATCAAAATCAAATGATACCAATAAAGCATCTTGTGATATGCAAGAACCAACATGTCACGTTTGACACCATGGTCATCAAGGTACACAATATTACCTATAAAAATAAAAAATAAAGAAAAGTTATATTTCCATGATTGGACAAAATTAAGTTTTGAAAAAATACATAATACATTGACTTATCCCATCTTGTGTTACTATCCAATAAAGCCAAAAATTCATAAAAACTATTAATATAAAAAATTAGTAATTAAATTATTAATATAAAAAATTCTTAAATTATATTATTGTTTTTTTTTATTTTCCAATGCTTCCTAGGTTTGTTGTCTTCGTTTGTCATGAGTCCCTTTAGGTTCTTATGAATTCTACATCGCATTATTAAGGTACGATATTTTCTTAATCTATTCACTTAAATATGTGTTTATATTATTTTTCAAGAACTTTATCAATATTCATTATCCAAAATCCCTTCTCAGTGTTAATCAAGTATATTAAAAAACAACTCTTTTCATTATTTATTATTATTTTTAATTATTAATAAAAAATTGTTATAAATTGATAATTGATATCATTTAATACAAAGAAACTCTAATAAATATATTTAGTGTTTCTTAATTGTCTACATGGAGCTAACATTGTGTGGACTTGGTATTTAATTTAGTATCTTAATTAAAATTGTTATGGATCATTAAATTTGATAGAAAATGAGCATTGCTAGTTGGGGCAATAA
>ML794532.1:257332-270680 GCA_009831015.1 Picea engelmannii
CTATTACCTTGGAATTCCCTACCTATGTATGAATAATACATAATGCACTCCACATAGTTGAAGGAATTCAAACAACAATAATAAATGTGTGAACAATCATAAAAAATTGAAGGTTTTCCATAGAATAATGTACAATGGAATTAGAATAATCACTCTAGCATTGATAATGGGTATGGCTATGTATGACAAGAAGAAAATATTATCCACCACAACTGAAGCTCGACTTGATACTTTGGTCCTCGAGATAGAAATGAATAGTGGAAATAAGGAAATTCTTAATGAATCCTTTCATACATGTGATAACACTATCCTAATGTATCATATTAATGAAAAACATCGTTTTAAGGAATGTGCCAAGTTGGCGTGTGAATCCGATGATGTGCCTAGAAGGTGGTCATGGAGCGACGAGTGTGGAAACGAAGAGAAGATAAGATCATAGTCAAAGAAATATACATTAAACTTAGGGAAGACAAAATAAATTATGAATCTAATGCATCTTAAGTCCAAAGAAGGTGGTTCTATCTACAACAATAACCACATTACAAATCCTAAGTCCAACCCTAAAAACATGGACAATATCATGAGTAATTATCAGAAAGAAGGCATTGTTACCTTGAGGAGTATTATAAAATTGTTTCCTTTAGTTTTGGAGATAAGGTCATGTGTAGATGAAGTTGAGTTGAATTCAAGGTTGACTAACTCATGGTTGTATATGTTGTCACTAAGGTGTCAACAATATCTCACCAAGTGCAGAAGAAATGTGGAGAAAATATATTATCTCAGACCTTGGACCTTCAAATTTTTGATAGCTACACTCAATTCATCTATGCTTTGAGGACGAAGTATTCCCAAGAGGGTATGGAATGTAATATACCCAAACATATATTAGTTTTTATTTAATGATATATGTTTATATTGTAATTATTAACGGTTGTACCTTTCCTTACAAGCATGACCATTCAATCCCTACATGTATAAATACACGTACCTTTGTACCTTATATATATATATATATATAAATGTGTGTGTGTGTGTCCATTTATTTTTGGATTTATCCATAAACGCTCAAAGAGAGGAGGTTATCCATCCAAAAGGGGTCAAATAGGGTTCAAGAAGGCTCAACGTCCTTCCCAACTGTAAGGGAGACCCTAAAAACATGGTATAATTCTCCTCCAATGAATAAAGGTAAAAAATAAGACAACGTTTGTCCTCAAATCATGTGACCTCCACACTTTTGTGAGGTCTCCAAGGTATAAATGATCCAGATGGATATTGGTGGCCACCCACCTATTCCAACTGGCTCCTCATGTCCATTTTTGTTCAGCACGTCTTTCTGTACTGCTTTATAATTGTGAGTTCTACACTTCTGGGGTTGTCTGAAGCCTCACACATTCTCTAGGTGGATACGGGTGACCTCTCGCCTAATCCAATTGGCCTATTTTGTATGTTTTCATGTCAGCACATATTGTTGTACTTTTAGGGATGTTTTGTGGCCCTAAAAATTATTTTTTTGGTTCGCCACAGTCAGAATGTAGACAGAGTCAGATTCTGATGGAAGAATGTGTATTTCTCTGAATGACCTTTCCAACGGGCTATCACGCACCTAAAAAGGAGGTTGTATGCCAAGGTTATGACCCTAGGAAGTTGAGGTACCAAATTACACCAACTTACCCATAGGGCCCACATGACTTTTGGTATTTCACCTTCTAGGGTTAGGTTTTTGGATGTCTAGGGTTTTGGAATTCATGAGTAATATGAAAAGGGCCTATGGAGCCTCATTCTATTCCATTTTGCTTGGACAGATGTGCGTATCAGCCACATCTCTTATCAGAGATAGTACCACCATTCGAGCAAGTTTTAGTTATGTTATTTTACAATTTCAACCTATTTCATTATTTAATAGAAGATATTGTTCAATGAATATTTGTGTTATTATTCCTATCTCTATGTTTATGGTATTCAGTTTGTAATAAGTTCATTCCTCTCCTAAATCCAGATCAGTGGTATCAGAGCGGTCTGCTCTTCATTTATTTTTCTTCGTGCATGTCCCCGACAAGGTCTGGATACAAGAAGTTGAGACTCGAACCAATCAAGCCATTACCATATCGGATGTGCCGAGCTCGACAACAACCCATGGGAGACGAAAAAAAAGATGATGGATAAGGAGATCCTATTAAATTTTTTCTCAAGGAAGCCCTCGCGCGACAAAGGAACAAAATGATGGACAACTTCGCACAGATCCTTCAATGGTTGCCCACGGGAGAAGCATCCTCATCATGAGGCCATGCAACCCCCTTCAAGGTACAGGTAAATTTTGATATTCGATTATTTGAAGGACTGATAGATGCATATGTTGTAGATAAATGGTTAAATCTATTCGAAGGATATTTTTCGGTCCACAATTTTTCCGATCAGGAAAATATCACTTTTTCACTCCTCAAGGTCATTCCCCATGTTAAAGACTGGTGGGATACCTACTCTGAGAAAAGGGTCATGGAGGAATCTCTAATTTTTGTGGTGGCCCCTACATGGGATTCCTTCCAGAACGCTATTAAAGAACAATACTACCGTGTTGGAAGCTATGAGGATTAGTACACCAGATGGACTACTTTACGTCAAGAAAGGGACCAGACAGTACCAGACTTCACCAATATTTTCCATACCCTCAGCAACAAATTGGGTATCAAATATTCTAAGCATCATTTGGTGCTCAAATACCGCGGCTGTTTGCATAGATACATTCAAACATAAATGGAGTTCCTTGACATTACCTCATTGGGCACAACTTATAGATACATTGTCGAGATCGAGAAGCAATTTAAGCAGAAACAGAGAGAGTTTGGATTTGCAAACCCCTCACAGCCGAAGCAGGGAAAAGGAAACCCCAACCCACAAAGCAGGGGATCAAGTTATGATGGCCGCCCTTAGGACAATCCGTCCAAGCTACAACACAAGAAGGGAAACGAGAAGACGAAGAAGGACACTGGAAAATGATGTGAGTAACATAAAAGTCCTTGGCACAACACCGACGAATGCCACTCCAAGAAGTCCCCCGTGGCTGAGCTGAAGGCGTCTGAGCCAAATCCTGAAGGAGGGAAGCAGATTATCGATGTTGAACCCAATACCATGGTCGCTACCACCAAAGTCCATCCAAGCGAACCAGAAGAATCAAAGGAAGGGGAACGCCTCTTTCACTTGTAGATGTGGGTCAAGGGGGCTCTGATTCACTTCACTATTGACAATGGTAGTCATAGGAACCTGATTTTAGCAGAGGTCATCAAGCGGTTGAACCTGCCAACAACACCACACCCGCAACCCTATACCATCGGTTGGCTTCGTCAAGGAATATATCTCTGTGTCAACCAACAATGTCATTTGTCCTATGACATCAAGCCTTTCAAAGATGGGGTACTGTGTGATATTGCTCCCCTTGAAGTTTGTGATGTTATTTTAGGACAACCATATTTGTGGAAGCATCATGTTGTGTATGAGTCTAGACCCCGCAGTGTTATTATTACTTTGGGTAGACAATTGTACAGGATCCTAGAGGTGGCACGACCTACTGTTATTTCTTTAATCTTTGCTAAGCAATGTAGTAAGGTCATTTCATAGACTAGGAAGTTCGTCTTCTTTGTGATCCGTGCTCATAGTAAGCAGAAGGTCACCACCACATCTGTGGCCTCTACACAACATCTCTCTTTGTAGCAGAAGCAAGTGGACAGGATCATGGAAGAATACATAGACATCTTTGTCTCACCTACAGGGGTACCGACACATTGCCAAGTCAAGCATCCAATTGATATAACCCTGATGCACCTCTACCTAATGGACCAGTCTATCGACGCTCACTGAAGGAGAATGAATAAATCAGATGTCATATCCAAGAGCTTCTTCAAAAGGGGAACATTAGACCCAACTCCTCCCCTTGTAGAATCATGATTGTATTGGTGCAGAAGAAGGACAAGACTTGGTGACTTTGCATTTATTACAGAGCCTTAAACAAAATCACAGTCAGGAAATGCTATCCCATTCCAAGGATTGATGACCTTCTTGACCAATTCAAGGGGGAAAAGTTCTTCAGCGAGATTGAACTGAAATCTGGCTACCACCAAGTTCCCATCGAACCAACAGATGTCTGGAAGAAATCCTTCAAGTCTAAGGAAGGTCTCTATGAATGGATAATCATGCTCTTTGGCTTAACAAATTCAACATCCACTTTCAGGAGGTTGATGGATGATGTATTGAGACCCTTCACCAACTCCTTTGTGGTAGTATATTTGGATGACATCCTCATCTTCATCAGAATGTGGGAAGAGCATGTGCGGCATATTCAACAAGTTTTGAGCACTCTGCGACGACACACACTTTATGCCAACTTGGAAAAATGATCTTTTGGCATGAAAAAGGTCCAATACCTGGGCTACATTATGGATGAGCATAGGGTACATGTTGATCCAGCTAAGATCCAAGTCATCCGTGATTGGCTAGCCCCAACCACACTAGCCGATCTTCCAAGCTTCTTAGGACTTGCCAATTTTTACCGACGGCTCGTGTTGGGATTCTCCCATATTATCTGGGCCCTCAACCAAGTGACCAAGGGTGGTGGTAGATCCAATTTTGTGTGGGGGAAGGAGAAACAATGAGCATTCGAAGATTTGAAACATCGTTTGTTCTTAGCTCCAATACTCTCCTTGCCTGATATGCAACAACCATTCGAGATTGAGCCTAATGCATCTGACTATGATGTCGGTGTAGTTCTCACTCAACATGGGCATCTAGTAGGATACCATAGTGAGACACTCTCTGATACTGTCCGTATATACCCCACCTACGACAAGGAAATGTATTCCATTGTACAAGACTGACGTCAATGGAAACATTACATTCTGGGGAAATAGACGATCATACACACTGATCACAAGCCTCTATAGTTCATACAGACATATGGGAAATTGCAGAACGATCGCCATCAGAAGTGGTCCACCTATCTACAACAGTTCCATCTCAACATCAAGTATAAGACATGTATCTCTAATCGTGTTGCTGACTGCCTCAGTCAGCTTCCTGTGGCTTCACTTACCACTATACTCCATTCCTGTGGACATGAAACATCGGAGTGGACCCAAATTTACCAGCAAGATCTAGACTTCGCCATCACATATCATCTCTTGGGTACAGGCGCCACTGTCACTGATTTTCACATTCAGGATAGACTCTTATGTGATGTCTCGTTCCTAAGAGTAGGCCAACATGGAGTGAATTAGTAGTCTATATGTTCCCATAGACTATAGTCAAGCACAAATAGGGAACACAGGGATAAATAAGGGTGATTTGGTGGCTAAACGTTGAATTAAGCCAAAAAGCATAGGAAAAGTCACTTAAGCCTAAGTCAACGAAGAATTAGAACGAAAAGGTGCTAAAGGGGGACTTCATTAATTAATTATTCACCTTAGGAGGAAAAGTGCCTAGCTTAAGTGAGGTCAATGGTGAATTAGATCGGGAAGAGTATAAAGGGAGGAATTCGACCTAATTCCTCATTATGTTATGTTATAATTTGATGTTGAGAGTTCCCATAGGAGGAAGAGATTCAACTTCTATTGTTTTGTGGATTTATGGAGGAAACCACTACCATTGATCAGTTTCGGTGTGGAGAGAAACACCCTAGCCCATCGGAGATACCATCCAAGTATTTCACCGTTCTATTTAAGAGTATACAGTTTGCAGTGTTGTGTAGTTTATCCAGTGAGGGCACAAGTTCATATAGAGGGTTTGTGTAGCTGCACGAGATCAAAGATCTGATTTCAGTTTCCTTCCGAACCATTTGAGATCCAGGGAAAGGGAACATTGATTGAGCCATCTACCATCATATTAGGATGGTGGAATCCTTCAGATCACATCATTCAACCATCTAGGGCGCGACTCTTGTGGAAGGACAATTGGGGTCATAGACGAAGCAATGGAGTATATACGGGGAAACCCTTCTGACCCAGTTCCACATTTGTTGGGGTGAACATTTTGAGTACTATATCAACCAATTTCATTGGTGGAATCATTTGGGAGCATCCAGAGAGCCCAGGAGGTGCGCAGACCCCCAGGGGATGAGATCTGAAGCATCAAAGGTTAGATTTTCCATCCGACAGCCACTAGGATCAGTCTAGAGGCTAGGGCACTTCTATTGGGACAATTTCCAACTCATTCCGACGGGTATAGCCTTCCGAACGAGTTTTCCAGTTTGTAGCGGTTATCGTGCTTCTCTGGAACTGTTGATTTTTCCAATCTATATGTGCATGCATCAGATCTGCCTTCATATTTTGATCATGGGTATTTTATGTTATTTTCTTATCTTCCAATGACGATCTTTGAGATCTAGTTGATGACTATATTCTATATTTCCATTATTTCATTGTATTTCCCTGCTTGAATCTCATAATACATATTATTGGGCAGTTGTTGTTCCTTATTTCCACATGCATCATATTTATATTGTTTAAACCATAATGTATAACATGCACATACAACAACCACAAAAAATCTCAAGCACATAACTAAAACACATCCAAAACCCCCCAGAGTATTAGATCTGAAGATAAAACACATCTAGAAACCCCCAGAGTATCAGATCCGTGAGACATAACACTAGATCCGTAGTAGATATCCAAATCAACTAGATCAAGGATATTTCAGTGGTATCAAAGCCTTCTTCCTACCAGCCTGTGAATAAGTGCTTCTCATGACTCCTTGATTCTGGGATTAGGTGAAGAATACCCAGGGGGCGAGGACATATTGGAGACGAGTACATTCAGTACCGTAAAGGTCATAGCAGAGATAGGAGAGATAGAAACCGAATGGATTACACCCCCTTCCACACTCAGTCAGATATAGAGCCATATATAGAGGACATAGAGCATATTAGTTTAGACACAGAGGCCAAGATAGAGAGGACTATGGGTGACAGGCGTGAGACACCCAAGGGCAGGGGGAAAGACCTCGAGATACATCTTGACAACACACAGGCCATGTTGAGTGACCTAGCTAGGGGACATAGAGACCTGTTGACAACCATACAATAGATGAAACTTAGTGCACAAATTCTCCAGCATAGTATGATCACTATAGGTGCCAATGCCGCAGGAGGACTGAGTGGTTCAGGAGGACACTAGGGAGTTGGGGCCAGTGGCTCCAATGGATCTCAGGGAGGAGCTAGTACAAACCCTTCACCAGCCCAAGATTACAAATCGTCTGGGAGGATTCCCTAACCTTTATATCCACAGTTCCAGACATGACATACATTGGGAAAGCCTTTGGGACAACTAGGGTAGGCAGGAGGACATGAGGGTCAGGGGTAGGTGGTGCTACAGGATACGTTCAGGGAGTACATGAGAGACTACTTGCAATTAGGACCAGATTTCCATGCAAACATGAGTTTGATGGACTAGTTTTCGATCATATATCGAAATAGACCCCGGGAGGCATAGAGAGGCAATGAGCAGGCTCACAACATGGATTCCATAAAGAAAGTGGGAAAACTAAACATTCCTACTTTCGACGGATCATCAGGTTGCTCAGCTCAGGCATGGGTTTAGAAGCTTGACACATACTTCAATATTAACCAGATGATAGAGTCAAAAGCTATTAGCTTCACCACATTGCACTTGGAGGGGGAGGCCCACGAGTGGTGGTACCATGGACTAGTGACATTGGGTCACAGTCACATTACCTCATATTTGGAATTCATGGAGAGGTTGATGGAGAGATTTGACAGGAGATATCTGGAGCTCCACTTAAGGGATCTTACATAGTTGAGGTAGACCAGATCAATTGAGGACTTCATCTCAGAGTTCTAGCGAAAGGCCATGGTCATATCCGATATATCAGAGCACAACTTGGTGATGTTTTTCACCGAGGCTTTCACAGAACCCTTGAGGGGTTGGGTTAAGTATTTCAAGCCTCATACCTTACAAGAGGCCATTGTGCAGACGAGAGACATGGGGGACTCAAAGAAAAAACCCAAAACGTTTACCAAACCCTTTGTACCACAGAGAGAAAAGGATCAAAAGAATCCTCAAAGCGAATAGAAGGGTAAGCCCAAGTTGGATGATGACACGAGACGAGAGTTGATGAGGAAGAATCTTTACTTATCTTGCATAGGCCCTTGGGTCCCAGGGAATAGATGCATGGGAAAGGGATAGATTCACTACATTGAAGTGGAATCAGGCATTGAGGAGGAGGATGAGGATATTGGGGCACAGATAGACAATGATTCAGAGGATGACACCACTCATGAGCCAGAGTAGCAGCCGAAGAAACCTCAGATACCAACAGGGGCACAATCTAAGGAGGAGACAAAACCTCGTAGAGAGGTGAAAGGAGGAACCATAGCCACCCTTTCAGGAGTACCCAGGACCGGTCCCAGGTACAACACTCTTAGGCTCAAGTGCCTTGTATAGCGGCATCACATGATTGCTTTAGTTGATGGTGGGGCCACCCACAATTTCATAGATGCGTCCTTATTATCCAGGAGGGGGTTACACATTGAGGAGTTTGAGGGATTCCACTTAGCGGTGGAAGATGGATACATGATGACATGTTTGGAGATGATCCTAGACCTAGACGTCAAACTAGGAAACTACACCTTGACAAACACTTTCTATGTAGTTGACATGTCAGATACAGATGCAGTATTGGGGGTATAGTGGCTATATTCATTAGGAGAGATTGGGTTAAACTATCAGACGTTGACCATGAACTTCAGAGACGCCAGTGGATCGAGAGTGGTACTGAGAGGCATGCCTATAGGAGAACCAAGAGAATTATCGACAAAATGGATGGAGAGGATCTTCCATCACGGTGATGTAGCCTATGTAATAGAGTGTTTGATCACCACATGGAAGGATTTAGAAGGCAGAGAACAATACCATCCACAGATCAGAGAGATTCTGAGCTAGTATGATCCAGTGTTTGGACCAATACCACCAGGGATACCACCAGATAGAGGATTTAAACACATGATCGAGTTGGAGGCAGGGGCTACACTAGTGATCACTGAGCCTTATATGAATCCCAAGAGGTTCAAGGACGAGATTGAGAAAGAAATCAAAGAATTTCTTGCGATGGGGAACATCAGGCCCAACACGAGTCCTTTTGCCTCTTCATTTGTTCTGGTACTAAAGAAGGATGGCACATTGCGGATGTGAATTTATTATAGAGATCTCAACAAGAAAACGATAAAGAATAGGTACCCCATTCCGTGCATAGATGAGTTGATGGATGAGTTGCATGGAGTGGTTTTCTTCACCAAGATCGATCTGCGATCTGGGTATCATCAGATTAGCATCAAGGAGCAGGATATAGAGAATACCACATTCATATGCCACTTCATACATTTTGAGTTCTTGGTCATGCCATTTCGTTTGACCAATCCACCGACCACTTTCCAGTCCTACATGAACCCCATCTTCGGAGGAAAGTTGAGGAAATACCTTTTTGTGTTCTTCGATGATATATTGGTATACAAAAGGATGTGGGATGAACATTTGGCACATTTGGGGGAGGCCTTGAGCATTATGCAAGCACAGTCATTATATGCCAAGGAATCCAAATGAGAGTTTTGCATGAGAGAACTACTGTACTTGGGGCATATCATTAGTGAGAAAGGAGTACAGGTTCATCAAGATAAGATCAGGGCCATTATGGATTGGGTAGCACCCAAGAACCTCACAAATTTGAAGGGATTCTTTAGGTTATGCAGTTACTACAGGCGGTTCGTCAAGGGTTTTTCACAGTTGGGAGCACCACTCAAAGACTTGACCAAGAAGGGTGTTTTTCATTGGACAGAGGAGTCACAAGAGACATTTGATAAAATGAAGGACAATATGAGAATATGCCCTATTCTATCCCTTCCAGACTTCTCGCAGTCGTTTGTCTTAGAGTGCGATGCATCAGGGGTGGGGATTGGAGAAATTTTGATGCAGGGGGGCTACCCCATTGTGTTTGAGAGCCGAAAGCTCCACGAGTCAAAGAGACTCTATATTATTTACGACAAGGAAATGCTAGTGATCATGCATGCCTTAACCAAATTCAGGCAGTATCTGGTAGGCAACAGATTTGTAGTGAAGATTGATCATAACAGTCTCAAGTATTTCCTATAACATAAATACCTCAGTGAGAGACAACATAAGTGGGTCTCAAAGATCCAAGCCTTTGACTTTTACATTGAGTATGTCAAGGGAAAGAGGAATATCATAGAAGATGCCTTGTCTAGGAGGCCATTAGGTGTTCGATGATGGACATTTATACAAATTGGAAAGATCATTTGTTAGTGGAGTACTCCAATTTTTTTTTCTTCTTGTGAGGTGATGGATGGAAAGGTGATTAATGAAATATATCAGGTTCTTGATGATGTCATTTTCTACAAGGACCAGATCTACTTGGTTCCAAAATATACCCTGAAGGGGAAAATTATGAAGGTGTGTCATGATTCGCCTACAACAGGGCATCAGGGGTACTTAAAAATGTATAGGGAGATGAGGGAGAGATTCTCATGGAAGGGTCTCAAGGATGATGTAATGAAACACATCTGAGAGTGCATGACTTGTCAGTAGAACAAGTCCAAACAAACACACACCGCAGGGTTGCTACAACCTTTACCCATTCTAGAGCAGAAATGGGAGAGAATTTCTATGGATATCATTACAGGCCTTCCTTGAGTGCATGGAAGGGATTGTATATTTGTGGTGGGACAAGATGACCAAATTTGCACATTTCTTTTCCATACCCACGGACTACAAGGCCATACAGGTAGCATAGTTTGTTTTTAGGTAGGTATTCCAGTTGCATGGTTTACCCAGGAATATAGTTAGTGATAGATATGGGTGCTTCCTCAACGCATTTTGGTAGGAGCTTTTAAGGTTGATTGTGGCGGGCTAAAAAAACAATGTTTAGGGTTGTTTTGAGGCCCTAGACATTTTTTTTTGGCTCGCCACAGTCAGACTATAGACAGAGTCATATTTTGATGGAGGAATGTATAGCTCTCTGAAATACCTTTCCAACGGGCTATCATGTGCCTAAAACGAAGGTCGTATGCAAAAGTTATGACACTAGGAAGTTGAGGTACCAAATTACACCAACTTACCCATAGGGCCCACATGACTTTTGTCGTTTCACCTTATAGGTTTATGTTTTTGGATGTCTAGGGTTTTGGCATTCATGAGTAATATGAAAAGGGCCTATGGATCCTCATTGTAATCCATTCTTCTCAAACGGATGCATGTAGCAGCCACATCTCTTCTCAGAGATAGCTACCACCATTCGAGCAAGTTTCAGTTCTGCATTTTCAACCTATTTCATTATTTAATAGAAGATATTGTTCACTGAATATTTGTGTTATTATTCATATCTCTATGTTTATGGTATCGAGTCTGTAATCAAGTCATTCCGCTCCTAAATCCGGATCACTAAATGATAGTACGACTCCTCTAATCAAGCTCAAAATTCCATGTGTGAGATCTCCAAGGTGAAAAAATGTCCTCATATCACACAAGTAACCTCCACAAGTCCTAGAATGATCCTCTCCAAGTCAAATGATGTCCAAACATGCTAAAACAAGTAGAATACAAGTGCTCCAAAGGGGAAACACTCAAATCAAGTAAATGATGCGTCCAAAAATGATGAAGGAGGAGAGCGCTTAAGGATCTGTGACTTGACATGTCAAGAGGTGACCCACGTATGTGGAAATAGCCTCAAAGTGCCTTGGATGATGTGACCAATGCCTTGAGATTTGAGAACTACCTAGAGATCTATGGAACTATCTCATTAAGAAATGTGAGACTACATGAGCATCTAGAGAACCATCTCCAATAGTCCATGGCCAAAGTGTGAAAAATACATAAGAAGGGATCCATTCTTAGGCATATGATAATTGTGCTTCCATAGGTATGACAAACTTTACAACATGATAAACAATTTTACATAGATTGAAGTGAAACAACCTAGAGGTTCTCTAGGTAATATGTCCTAGTAGATCCATCCCAAGACCCTCATGTACCTACCCAGGTCATAAATGACTGACATGGGACCAATTTAATTATCTCCAAGAGGTAGTAAAATAAGCTATAAGAGCAAGGAATATATTTAAATGGGGAGTAAGAGGACATGTCATAGCCAAATGCAAAGGTGTTAGAGCTACCACCTAGGTGAAACACTTTTACATAGATCATCTAAACATGGTCCAATATAATACATGAGTACAAAATGGTCACACTTTTGGATGACACGTGATACAATATTATAAAACATCATGGTGGCACAATTGATCATGGAACTCTAAGCTCAAATATAATCAATATAGACACACAATCTACTCATATGATGAGTCACATTTGGTGAAAAAATATGAGGTGCACTAGCGTGAATCTAAGGTGTAACAAACAGATCCAACTTAGGGACATGTTCTTGTCTTGAGAGTGCATGAGAACTCTAGAATATGAAAAAGACCCATTAACCTGAAACATTCTCACCAAATGGATGCCAAATGCATGGGAGGGTAAAGACACAAGTTCTTTGCCCCTTCGCTAAGATAGAAATAAATCCATTTGTAAATGAAATGGAACCAAGGAAAAGTTAGTAGCACCGTATCTTTGAGAAAATATATAACATATGAGCATCATATTACTTTATTCTAAAACAAAATGAAAATGCAAAAATCAATAATGTAAATCAAATACACAATTAAATCTAATGCTTCATTCTAACTACTCTAATATAAATAAATAAACATGCTAGGTAAAATAAAAATAAAAATCCAATGCAACCATTTGACGAGTTCATCAATACCACCTAGGTGAAACAATTTTAAATAGATCATGTAAGCATGGTCCAATACAATGCATGAGTAGATAATGGTCCCACTTTTGGATGACACGTGATACAATAATATAAAACATCATGGTGGCACAATTGATCATGGAACTCCAAGCTCAAATATCATCAAGATAGTCACACAATCTACTCATATGATGAGTCACATTTGATGAAAAAATATGAGGTGCACTAACGCGAATCTAAGGTGTAACAAATGGATCCAACTTAGGGACATGTTCTTGTCTTGAGAGTGAATGAGAACTCTAGAATATGCAAAAGACCCATTAACCTGAAACATTCTCACCAAATGGATACCAAATGCGTGGGAGGGGTGAAGACACAATTTCTTTGCCCCTTCCCTAAGATAGAAATAAATCCATTTGTAAATGAAATGGGGTAGCACCATATCTTAGAGAAAATATATAACATATGAGCATAATCTTACTTTATTCTAAAACAAAATGAAAATACAAAAATCAATAATCTAAAT
>ML794532.1:273328-286727 GCA_009831015.1 Picea engelmannii
TAGGGATTATGGGGTCAAGAAGTGTGCCCCTCTTGGAATTGGTCACTCTTATCTTAATGGATCAGGACTAAGAGAGTAGAACCATATGGATAAATTAGTTTCCTATATAATCAAGATAAGGTATGTAGACCAAGGCCCTAAAATAAGGGGTTCCCAAAGGAAGCACTTTCACCAACAAGATCAACTATAGATTGAATAAAATAATAGATACCCTTGCTAGGGATCTAAAGGAAAAACAAAGAAAGGAATTAAGCACTTACCAAAATAACAAGATAAGAAGGAAGATATTTATCCTAAGACATCTTCCCTCCAAGTGGTAGAAGTACCCTTCAAATGGATCGATCTTGAAATCTTGTAGTAGTCTTGAGCTAACACAACAAATATTTAATGCACCAAAAATAAACCAAGAGCAAAGAGCTCCAATAATTGACACCAAAACATTAATAGATAGATCTTCAACAAAATTGTATTCTCAAAGAAATCCAACAACAACAACAATTTGAAATGGGCGGTGAGCCTTTATTTATAGAGGAGACCTCTACATCCTTCCGATTCATTATTATTTTCTAAAATCTAGCCTAGGAGAAGTACAAAAACGACTTGTCTTCTAATTAACTTAAAGAGACCAAGTCATAAACAATAAGAATGTGCCACATGTACAATAAAATGTAATATACCCAAACGTATATTAGTTTTTATTTGATAATATATGTTTATATTGTAATTATTAATGGTTGTACCTTTCCTTAAGGGCATGACCATTCAATTCCTACGTTGTACCTTATGAATATATATATATCGTAATTATTAATGGTTGTACCTTTCCTTAAGGGCATGAACATTCAATTCCTACGTTGTACCTTATATATATATATATATATATATATATATGGATTGCTCCAAGAGGTATTAGAGTGGTTTTTCTCTGTTGGCCCATGGTATTTCTTACCAAATCCATAAAAACAAATTTACCAACTCTGTAAAATATTTTTACCAACTCAGAGCATGAACCTACCAATATGCTTTTCAAAGAAGACTTAGAAAGAATTAGCCATAAAATTGATGATCTTAAAACAATATTTAACCAAGAAATGTTGTAATTCAAGGAGGCATTTTTTAAATAACTGCATGAAGATATTAACCATCTAAATTTGCATGTGGAGTCTTTTGAGAATGATGAAGATGTGTTACGTGGGATTGTTTCCTAGGATAATGGAGACATGCAATTTTAGAACAACTTTAACTATCCAATGTTTAAGGGTTCTCTCTACCAGAACTATATCAAGAAACCACAAAATCCAAACAATTTTATTCAAAGTGGAAGTGTTGGCACCAATCTCAAAAAACAATGGAGAAGAGAGGGGTCCCTTGGCAAGAAATATTGGCATAGTACTATTGATCCAGATTATTTTCAGAATGAAATGAAAGAAGAGATATTACAATGAAACACTCATGAAAATTTCTAGAAACAGAGAAATACACCAATACTTTATTTCTATTAATGAAAGAATTGTAAAGAGACTATAAAAAGACAGAGTGCAAGATTCGCTAGAATGGTGGCACCTTTATCTCTAAGAAGAGATGTGATGGATACACTCATTCACCAGAAGATAATTACAATGAGGCTTTGAAGGCCTTTTTATGATAAACATGAATGTCAAAACCTTAGACATCCAAAAACCTAACCCTAAAAGATGAAACGTTAAAAGTCATGTGGGCCCTGTTTGGGTAAGTTAGTACATTAACTTCTCGAGGTCGTAACTTTTGCATATGATCTTTGTTTTAGGCACGTGATAGCTCGTTGGAAAGGTATTTTCGAGAACTATGCATTATGTCATCAAAATCTGACTCCATCTACAGTTTGACTGTGGCAAGACAAAAGAAAACTGGTTAGGTCCCCAAAACATCCTTGGAAGTACATCAAGATGTGTTGACATGAGAACATACAAAATAATCGAGTTGGATTAGGTGGCAGGCCACTAGTATCCACCTAGAATATGTGTAGGGCTTCAGATAGCCCCAAAAGTGTAGAACCCATAATTACAAAGAAGTACAGAAGAATGTGTTTCACTAAAAACTGACAAGAGGAGCCAGTTGGAATAGGTGGGTGGCCACCAATATCCACCTGGATCAATCCTCCCCCCTTAGGAAGCAATGGTCTCCATTGCGTTGAGTGCCCAGGGAAGAGGGGAAAGCATTTTATAAATCTGAAGCTTGGCGAGTTGTGTGCTTTGTTGGAGAGGTTGTGCTTCTTGGTTTATAGAAGACTGTCACAAACCTGTTGTTGGAGGGGTTGAATCTGTTCCACCAATCTGTTGTCTCTAAGTTGGTAGGGGAATTGTGTAGGCACCATTGTAGGTGAAGTAACAATATCTTTTGTCTCTTCAACAATCTATTTTTGTTGGATAAAAAGTGTTAAGGCTGCAGTGGTTGTAGTGGTATTTTTTGCATCCTTTGAACAGACTGTGAAGAGGATGAATTTTGCAGTATGAGAGATTAACTTGCAGTGTTGTTTTGGTGGAGCGGTAGTCAGAACTACCTATGGTATCCTGTACAGATGCCCTCCCAGAGTAATAATGACACTACGGGGTCTAGACTCGTAGACAACATGAAATTTTCACATATATGGTTGGCCCAAAACAACATCACAGAAATCAAGAGGGTAAATATCACATACTACCTCATCCCTGAAGGGATGGATGCCATAAGACAGGCGACACTGTTGGCTAATGTGAAGATCTCATCCCTAGTGAAGCCACCCGATGTTGTATGGTTGTGGGTGTGGTGTTGTCAACAACCCCACATTTTTTATGACCTTAGCTGAGATGAGGTTCTTCTAGCTGTCTTTATCAACAATGAAATGCAATGGGGTCCCCTTCACCCACATTTGTGAATGGAAGAGGCACTCCCCCTCTTAAGGATCTATTGTTTCTTCTAGTTGAATTGTTGTGGTCGCGACAGTAGCAGTGGGGTCTGCGTTGATGATCTATCTGTTTTCAATATTTTTTGGATTGGATTTTAAATCAGGGTTCATCTTGTTAATGTTTAAACCATTATTATAGATGTTTGCATTTCATTAGATAAAAATAGCATAATCCAAGATCACTGAGAAATACGCAATCACAAGAGACACAACATTTATCCTGGGAAACACTCTAGGGGAAGAAAACCTAGCAAAACTTCCTTAATATAGATAGCCAATACAATGCTAAGATATATCTATGCTAAAACAGAAAGTCCTCTCCAAGATATGCACCACTCTCTCTCGCCTTTGCCGGTAATAGATCAGAACTTGTCTCTCAAACTGAGTAAGTGAGTTATATCCAAGTGAGGCGCTAGCCTCCTTTAGTTATACAAGTCTGGCACATGTGAAGTGTTTCTTTACTGGCAAGGCCGACTTCTCAAACTGGGTGGGTAAACCCACCTTTATTATATTTCTGGGTCTCTTTATTAACTGCTGGGGTCGACTTCTTATTCTGCCTATTATAATTGTCTTTTGACCAATCCACAAAAGGGGATTTGGTCCTATTAAAATGACCGACATGATCAATCCACAATGGGGATTGATCTTATGGATAATATGTCAATAATAATAAGAACTCTCTTCGCAGTTACAATATTTCAACACTCCCCCTTAACAAGAAGGGTATTCTTCAGCAGCATCATGCGAGAGAAAGAGGACATCATCATCAACAACATCAATTGGGAGGACAACATCATCAATATCATCTTGGCTGGCGTATCTATAAATCATCGAAAGTTCTCTTCATTAGTAGCATCATCATTCTTAAAGGAATGTCATCATCATCTGCATCAATATGTATTAGTATAAAAACTGATACATCATCATCATCATAGCACAAGGTTGTCTCATCATAATACAAGACTGGCTTTATGTCATAGCTGTCAAGATGGAAGCTCAGTACTTGTATCATCTCATCATCTTGCTTTACATCACAGCACTCAAGCTGGAAGCAAGATACTCATCCTGCTTTACGTCACAACCATCAGGTTGGAAGCAGGATACTAGACTGGCTTTATGTCACAACTTTCTAGCTGGAAGCTCAGTGCTAGTCTCATCATATCACCTTTATTTACGTCTAAAAACTCGGTCAGAAGCAAGGAACATCTCATCTTGCTTTACATCTGACACTGGTTCAGAAGCAAGGAACATCTCATCTTGCTTTACGTCTGACAACTAGGTCAAAAGCAAGGAACATCTCATCTTGCTTTACGTCTGACAACTCGGTCAGAAGCAAGGAACATCTCATATTGCTTTACGTCTGACAACTCGGTCAGAATCAAGGAACATATCATCTTGCTTTACGTTTGACAACTAGGTCAGAAGCAAGGAACACATCACATCTTGCTTTACGTATGATTGCTAGGTCAGAAGCAAGGAACATCTTGCTTTACGTCTGACAACTCAGTCAGAAGCAAGGAACACATCACATCTTGCTTTATATCTGACAGTTAGGTCAGAAGCAAGGAACATATTTCTTTATGTCTGACAACTAGGTCAGAAGCAAGCAACACATCACATCTTGCTTTATGTCTGACAACTAGGTCAGAACCAAAGAACATCTTGCTTTACGTCTAACAACTAGGTTAGAAGCAAGGAACACATCACATCTTGCTTTACGTCTGACAACTAGGTCAGAAGCAAGGAACATCACATCTACTCCCCCTTTCGAGGAAGGTCCTTTCGAACTATGCCAAGCTTATCTCGGAAGTACTCAAACTTTACACAAGATAGAGGCTTGGTCAACACGTCAGCAACATGTTCATCCGTGCTAATGTACTGGAGCTTCAAGGCTCCTCTCTATACCATGTCGCGGATGTAATGATAGTGGATCTCTATGTGCTTCGACCTGTCGTGGAATACATGATTCTCTGTCATCTTTATGCAGCTCTGGTTGTCACATAGAGTCACGGTTTCTCTCATCTCCAAGTCAAATAGGTCGGTCAACAACTTTTGAAGCCATATAGTTTCGCAGCTAGTAGAACATGCAGAAATGTATTTTGCTTCCGCTGTGCTGAGGGAAATACTAGATTGCTTCCTACTCTGCCATGAGATCATAGCTGACCCCAAACTGAAACAACATCATGAAGTGCTTTTCCTGTCTGAAACACTTCCTGCCCAATATGCATCAGTATATCCACTCAATGTGAAATTATGATCTCCATCATAGCTAAGACCATAATCTATTGTACCTTTGAGGTACCTCATCACATGTTTTGCAGCCACTAAGTGAACATGTCTGGGTTCTACCAGAAACTGACTCAAGGTGTTCATGGCAAAACAAATGTCTAGTCTGGTGTTCGTCGGGTACATCAACGATCCAATAATCTGTCTATACAGTGTGGCATCAATCAATTTTGATGACGTGTCGACCAACAGCTTCAACTTCGCTTCCATGGGTGTATTCATGGGCTTTCATTCCAGCATGTCGAATCTCTTTAAGATTTTAACCGTGTACTTACCTTGGTTAAGGAAGATCCTCTCAGGACTCTGCCATACCTAAAGACCTAAGAAGTAATGCATTAGGCCGAGGTCTTTCATTTCAAATTCTGAGGCAAGTCTCTTTTTACATTCAACGATGAACGTTTCTTCTCCAGTTAAGAATAAGTCATCCACATATAGTAGTAAGATTACTGGCTCATTATTCATAATTTTGAAGTAGAGATTTGAGTCTGCTTTACTCTTGGTAAAGCCTAAGCTCGTCAAGAAATTGTCTATACGGCCATACCAAGCTCTAGGAGCTTGCTTCAATCTGTATAAGGCTTTCTTCAATCTGCAGACATGAGACTTCCTGTCTTCAACCTCAAATCCTTGAGGTTGCTCTATATACACTTCCTCTTCGATGACATCGTTTAGGAAAGTTTTCTTCACGTCCATTTGGTGCAACATCCACTTCATCTTAGCTGCAAGAGCTATGATGGTCCTGATCGAAGTGTATCTGGCCATAGGAGCGAATGTCTCTTCATAGTCAATGCCTTCCTTCTGGGAAAATCCACAAGTGACAAATCTTGCTTTATACTTCTCAATACTTCCATCAGCAGCATGTTTTATTTTGAAGATCCATCTGGAGGATACCACATCTTTATTCTTTGGTCTGGGAACTATTTCCCATACTTCGGTCTTCATTATAGATTGGTATTCCTTTGTCATGGCATCTGCCCATTCTTTCCTCTGAATGGCTTCTTCAAAACAGGTAGGCTCCTCTTCTAGGAGATCACACATCAAATCCATATAGCTGGAGAATGGCTTTGGTCTTTTCACCTGTCTCATGGTTCCTTGGGGAACACCGTACTTCTCTCCATCTTGAATAAGTTCTCTAGCCCAGGCTGGCTTTCTTTTATGGAGGATCGTTATCTGAGGAAGTTCTTGTACTTCTACTATATCATGATATTCTAGAAGTTCCTCATCAGGGGAAGTTACGACTTCCCTCTCCGGTTCTACAGCTCTGGGAACCTCCCTCATTGCAGTATTTGGGATTACGGGTTCCTCTTCATATACCTCTTCAAGCTGGCATATTTTAGATTTCTTGAGCATTGCATCTTCATCAAAGGTCACATCCTTGTTGATCTCAATGTGATGTTGACCTGGTATATAGATTCTGAAGGCCTTGGAGACCTCACAGTATCCCACAAATATTCCCTACTTTCCTGAAGGGTCCAGCTTGTTTCTCTTTTCTTTAGGTATATGAATAAACATTGGACAACCAAATATTTTGAGATAGCTTACCTCTGGCTTCTTTCCGGTGAACATCTCTTCTGGTGTCTTGAGCCCAAGCGCACTATGGGATAATTGATTTTGCACATAAACAAACACCATCACTTCTTCCGCCCATAAGAACATAGGAAGATCTTGATCATAGATCATAGTCTTCACAACTTCCAGTATGGTTCTGTTCTTCCGTTCAGCTACACCATTTTGTTGTGGATTATAGGGAGTAGTGAGTTCCCTCTTGATTCTAACATCTTTGCAGAGGTTCACAAACTCTTTTGAGGTATATTCTCCTCCATTATCTGACTTGAGTATCTTGATCTTTCTTTCAGAAAGGTTCTCTATCAAGGCTTTAAATTCCTTGAACTTACTGAACACTTCATCTTTAGTCTTCAAGAAATATATCCAGGTTTTACGAGAGTAATCATCAATGAATGATACATAATATACATACCCGCTAATGGAGGATGATGGCATTGGGCCACACACATCTGAATGGATGAGTTCTAGGACTCCTTCTGTCTTGTTGTCCTACTTCGGAAAAGGGTTCTTGACATTCTTCCCTTGTGCACATCCATTGCATACGCCTTTATGGTCACCTTTGAGTTCTGGTAAACCTTTGACTGCTTTGCATATGTATGGTAGCGCCTTGTAGTTGATGTGGGCTAATATTTTATGCCAAAGTTCACATGAGTTTTCAATGGCATGAGTCATAACAGCCTTTGAGTGACCCTTTAATTTATACAAGCCATTTTCTTCATTGCCAATGACGATTGCTTCATTTAAGGTTTCTCCCTTAGCCCACATAATAACTTCTCCATCTATAAAGGCAACTCTAAAGCCTTTCTTCTCTAAAGCTGAAATGGAGAGTAGGGTCTTCTTGAAGCCTGGTACATATAGTACATCCTTCATTTTTAGTGAATTCCCTAAATTCAGTTTATGGTTTGATTCTCCCACTCCCTTGATGGGGTACTGATAATAATAACCAAGTGTCACTTTTTGAGAAAACTTCTTCTCTGGGATACAAGAGAGAATATTTCTTTGTCCCATCATGTGCTTAGATGCACCACTATCAATGAGCCAAGTGTCCTCTCCAGGTGTTACAGATCCTGAGAGGGCTGAGATCAACACATGGTCTTTGATCTCCTCTCTCATCATCTTTGCGGGTGGCTCTTCATCTTCGGCTACATGGGCATGAAGCCTCTTTTGTTTTCTCTTGTATTCTTCTTGTTTGGCTGGACAAAACTTCACAATGATAGCATTGTACAAATGAGTAGTCTCTTTCCTTTCATTGTCCTTTCTTCTGAAATCTCCTTGGATGAGATTCTTTATGATTGAATTTATTTGATTGTTGAGGTTCTTTATGAGTCTCATTTTGGAAGTAGGGTTTATTCCTTCCTCCTTTGGTGTGAGCATCTAGGGCTTGATCATCATCCTTAGCTAGTAATGCTTCCTGATTTGCTACTCTTGTTTCTTCTTGGATGCATTCTTCCCATAGGTTGTCGAACTTCAGTTTCTCCTTTCTGACACATATCGTCTGGATGAAGGCATCCCAAGGTCTTGTGAGACCATTTAGGGCCGTCATAATGAGTTCGTCTTCATCTATGGTATCTCCAATAGCTTCTAGATGTTCTTTCAATTCTGAGATTTTGGAGAAATATTCCTGAATCATTTCTCCTTTCTGCATCCTTGTATTCTTCAATTGGGTTCAGAGATTCATTTTCCGGTTTATGTTATTTCCTTCATATAGTCTGGTCAAGGAATCAAACATTTCTTTCGAGGTATTCTTAGATGACACATAAGGGATCAAATGATCTTTGATTGAATCTGCAATGATTCTTTTGGCCCTTATTGTGTCCTTTTGATGCTTTTCCTTTTCTGCAGCATCTTCGGGTTCCGGTAATTCTTCCTTGACGAATCTTGCTAGGTCATTCTGTTCAAGAATGAGGCCAATCCTATACGTCCAGGCATGGAATTTTTCCACTCCTTCTAATTAGTCCACAAGCTTAATGCTCACATACATCTTTACCTGGAGCTAGGAAAATGACCGAAAAATGAAAGTGCTCAAAATCAAAAAATGAACTTACCAGGAGATGCGCTTGGCTGAGGCGAGTTGCCTGGTGTGTTTGGATCTGAGAAAATCCAACTTTTTCCCCTTCAAATCTGATCTATGGATTTTTGGACTGGTGCTTCTGGTATCTCTGGTACTCTGGTACTGGTTTTCTGGATCTTCTAGTACTTTGTGAAACTAGGGTTTCACTTTCCGGGAGATCCAACCACTGAAAAGGTGTGCTGATGATGCCAAATTGATCCTTAGGGGAGGGCGAAACTTTCTATATAGTTTTAGGGCTGAAAAAATTCACTTTTGAAAAACCCTAATTTGCAGGTACGACAACAACGACGTTTTTCTCTTGCGAAAGATGCTTCCTTTAGCTTGGCTTTGATACCATGTTAATTTTTAAGCCATTATTATAGATGTTTTCATTTCATTAGATAACAATAGCATAATCCAAGATCACTGAGAAATACACAATCAAAAGATACACAAAATTTATCCTAGGAAACCCTCTAGGGGAAGAAAACGCAGCCAAAATTCCTTAATATAGATAGCCAATACAATGCCAAGAGATCTCTATGCTAAAAAAAAAATTCCTCTCCAAGAAATGCGCCTCTCTCTCTTTCCTTTGCCTGTAACAGATCAGAACTTGTCTCTAAAATTGAGCAAGTGAGTTATATCCAAGTGAGGTGCTAGCCTCCTTTATTTATACAAGTCTGGCACGTGTGAAGTGTCTCTTCACTGGCAGGGCCAACTTCTCAAACTGGGTGGGTAAACCCACCTTTATTATATTTCTGGGTATCTTTATTAACTGTTGGGGATGACTTCTTATTCTGCCTATTATAATTGTCTTTTGACCAATCCGCAAAAGGGGATTTGGTCCTATTACAATGACCGACATGATCAATCCACAATGGGGATTGATCATATGAATAATATATCAATAATAATAAGAATACTCTTTTCAGTTACAATATTTCAACGCATCTCTGTGTCTTTGACTCGACCACCAATGACTGTTTCGAGCGACATTCATTGGTGTTGTGCCAGGGGATTTTTTGGAATTCACACCACTTCCCAATGTCATTCTTTGAATTTACTTTACCCTTTTTGTCCTGTGTCTTGGATACGTTTTCTAGAGGTTGTTCGTTAGGGTCGTCTTTATCGTGCTTTGGTTGTTGCAGATTTGCAGACTCAAATTCCCATTTATTCTGGTGCCTAAATTTCTGCTTGATTTTGATAGCATATTGATAGGCAGCTCTCAATGATGAGATGTTTAGGAAATCCATTTCGGTTTGGATGTACCTATGCATAGCCCCATGGTATTTCAGAACTAGATGTCGCTCGGAGTCTTTGATACCCAACTTGGCGTGCAAGGTATGGAAAGTATTTGTGAACTATGGCACTATTTGGCTCTTCTCTTGTCCCAGTGTGGTCCATCTCATGTATTGGTCTTCATAGTTATCAACATGATAGTAATTTTCTTTGACCGCATCCACAAAAAAATCCCAAGTGAGATCGACCCCATATATTCCAGATTCCTCTGTGGAACTTTGCTCCTAGTAAGTTTCCCACCAATGTTTGACATGGGGGAGAGCCTTGAGGAGTGAAAAGGTGATATTTTCCTCGTCGAAATTTTTTTGAACAAAGAAATAACCTTCTAATAAATTTAACCATTTTTCTAGGGCATCTGCATCTATCTGACCTTCAAAGATGGGAATATCAAAATTAACTTGTACCTTGAAGGGAGAGATTCCTCCAAAATGGCCGCTTGATGAAGATGTTCCTATTGCTATAGGTAGGTGTTGAAGGATGTGTGAAAAATTATCCATTATTTCGTCCCTCTGTTGCGCGAGAGCTTGCTCAAGCAACATGTTAATAGAATATTATACTCCGTCGTTTTTCTTTTCTATTTCCATCGAGGGTTTCTTGGGCGTTTGAGAGTGATTGTCCTCAAGAAAGACAAACCCAAGACCCAACTGGCTATACTTGGACCTCATCAGGGACATGCACTGGAAAACGATCAAGAGAAGCCTGCTCTGATACCACTGATTTTGATTATTTTCAAAATGAAATGAAAGAAGAGATATTACAATGAAACACTCATGAAAATTTCCAGAAACAGAGAAATACAACAATACTTGATTTCTGTTAATGAAAGAATTTTAAAGAGACTATAAAAATAAAGAGTGCAAGACTTGCTAGAATGGTGGCAGCTTTATCTCTAAGAAGAGATGTGATGGCTATGCTCATTCGCCAGAAGATAATTACAATGAGGCTCTGCAGACATTTTTATGATAAACTTGAATTCCAAAACCCTAGACATCCAAAAACCTAACCCTAGGAGATGAAACGCCAAAAGTCATGTGGGCCCCATTTTGGTAAGTTAGTACAATAACTTCCCGGGGTCGTAACTTTTTCATACGATCTTCATTTTAGGTGCATGATAGCCTGTTGGAAAGGTCTTTTCGAGAACTACACATTTAGCCGTCAAAATCTGACTCCGTCTACAGTTTGACTATGGCGATCCAAAATAACATTTTTTAAGGCTCCAAAATGGCCCTGGAAGTGCAACAAGATGTGATGACATGAAAACATGCAAAATAATCTAGTTGGATTAGGTGGGAGGCCACCAATATCCACCTGGAAGATGTGTAGGGCTTCAAATATCCTCGAAAGTGTAGAGCCCACAATTAAAAATAAGTATAGAAGAATGTGTTGCACTAAAAATTGACAAGAGGAGCCAGTTGGAACATGTGGGTGGCCACCAATATCCACCTAGATCAACTACTCCTCCCGAAAGAAATGGTGGCCAACCTTGGCATGTAAAAGAAAGGGAAAATGTTGTAGTTTCTAGAAGAAGTCCTAGAAAAGAAGGGGAAAGAGAAATTAAAACCCAAAAGGATAATCATAGATCAGAGAATTCTTCACTAAGAGAAGGAACAAGCAATAAAAGTTGGAAAAAGGAGAAGGAAAAAATTCCCAACTATGTGATTCTGCAACCACGTATTGGTTTTATGACCCTAAAAAAAAATCAAATCAAGAATGTTTATCAATACTTAACATCATCAGTAGTGGTCATTGAGAAGGAGATGAGCATTACAGATGATAATAAAGCTAAATTGTGGGGAATACCCCAACCATTAACAAACACCAAGTTCCTCCACTCAAATGCAACATCTCACTTCTCATCCATGAGTGGAATGGAAAAAAAACATACCAGTGTTGAATTTAAAGATGATAATGATTAGCTTATTGCACAACACTCTACAAGGATGTCATCTAACGATGCCAATGATGAAAGGGAGGAAAGTTTATGTGTCGAACGATGGTCAACCATGAATATAATGGATTAGAAGCTCTACCTGGAAAAGAACCCACAAGCATTTAAAAGGTGCATCAGACATGGCATTGTGAAATCGATGAGGTTTGTTTCAGGTGGCCATGCTATTCTACTTGCAAACCCAGGAATTTACTCACTACTCCTCTGCGATGAAATTTCCCATAAATCAAAGTTAGAGAAGCTTATCATTAAAGACACTTATGACACTTTTACGTCATGCCAAGTATTTTAAATGATAGATGGAATTGGGCATAGGTCTCTCCACAATTTTTTGTAGGCATATTCAATTTACAACATGGAGGTTGGATATACACAGGGGATGAATTTCATGGCGGGCATACTTCTACTTTACATAAATGAGGACGAAGCCTTTTGGGTTATGGTAGCATTTCTCGAAGGCATGCAAATATGAAGTGTGTATTTGGAAGGCCTTCCTCTACTCCACTAGAAATTATACAATAAAATAATCTCAACAAGGAAAACTTTGTTATTTGCTATATGTAAATGGGATAGTGTAAAAGACACAAATCCTCTAGATTTTTATGCAAATTTTATGAGCATATTATTCATTTTACTCTATTGCTCGATAGATAATGCTAAGTTCAAGGGTGATTTCTGAGATATTAATGGTATGCATTCCTATGTGATGTTCTCATTGGAAAAATTGATATTCAAATTTGTAAAACAACTTCAATCCATTGCATTGGTTGATATGGAAGATAAATTACTTCAACTACATTTTTATGATGGGTCAAGGGCACTAGAGAGATTCATAGACACAATGTATCTTTCAAACACTTGTATTTATCTACATGATGAAATTATATATCGATTTGAATGTAGATCAAATCCTACTTGGTTATCCATCCAAGTTATGGAACGTGGGCTAGAAAATCTTGTAGTTGGAGCTATTGCCATGGAACCATCCTTTGCTAGTTTCTTGATCAAGGAATTCATGTCAATAGTGGTTGATACCAAGGGAAGGCATAATGTTTTCCTTGCAAGAAATAAGAACAAGTATGCATGTGATGATGAGTAATCATCAACCTATAATTCAATGAAGGGTGTTTGAATGTTGAATGGATTGGATTATAAGATAACAGGAAATACATCTAAGGATTCTTATTTTTTTTACACATAAGACTTTTTATTTTGTAGGAATAAAAAGAACCAAAGGATCACATTAGAGGGGCTCTCTGAATTAAAGACCTTAAAAATTTCAATATAGAGGAAATTAATTTCGATGGTATAATTCCTGCAAAAATTCTTC
>ML794532.1:286901-299438 GCA_009831015.1 Picea engelmannii
TTTGGAGATAAGGTCATGTGTAGATGAAGTTGAGTTGAATTCAAGGTTGACTAACTCATGGTTGTATATGTTGTCACTAAGGTGTCAACAATATCTCACCAAGTGCAGAAGAAATGTGGAGAAAATATATTATCTCAGACCTTAGACCTTCAAATTTTTTATAGCTACACTCAATTCATCTATGCTTTGAGGACGAAGCATTCCCAAGAGGGTATGGATTGTAATATACCCAAACATATATTAATTTTTATTTAATGATATATGTTTATATTGTAATTATTAATGGTTGTACCTTTCCTTAAAGGCATGACCATTGAATCCCTACATGTATAAATACACGTACCTTTGTACCTTATATATATATAAATGTGTGTGTGTGTGTCCATTTATTTTTGGATTTATCCATAAACCCTCAAAGAGAGGAGGTTATCCATCCAAAAGAGGTCAAATAGGGTTCAAGAAGGGTCAACGTCCTTCCCAAGTGTAAGGGAGACCCTAAAAACATGGTATAATTCTCCTCCAATGAATAAAGGTAAAAAATAAGACAATGTTTGGCCTCAAATCACGTGACCTCCACACTTTTGTGAGCTCTCCAAGGTCTAAATTATTAAGATGGATATTGGTGGCCACCCACCTATTCCAACTGGCTCCTCATGTCCGTTTTTGTTCAACATGTCTTTCTGTACTGCTTTATAATTGTGATTTCTACACTTCTGGGGTTGTCTGCAGCCTCACACATTCTCCAGGTGGATACGGGTGGCCTCTCACCTAATCCAACTGGCCTATTTTGTATGTTTTCATGTCAGCACATATTGTTGTACTTTTAGGGATGTTTTGGGGCCCTAAACATTGTTTTTTTGGTTCGCCACAGTCAGAATGTAGACAGAGTCAGATTTTGATGGAAGAATGTGTATTTCTCTGAAAGACCTTTCCAACGGGCTATCACGTGCCTAAAACGAAGGTCGTATGCAAAGGTTATGACCCTAGGAAGTTGAGGTACCAAATTACACCAACTTACCCATAGGGCCCACATGACGTTTGGCATTTCACCTTCTAGGGTTAGGTTTTTGGATGTCTAGGGTTTTGGAATTCATGAGTAATATGAAAAGGGCCTATGGAGCCTCATTCTAATCCATTTTTCTTAGACGGATGTGTGTATCATCCACATCTCTTCTCAGAGATAGTACCACCATTCGAGCAAGTTTCAGTTATGTTATTTTATAGTTTCAACCTATTTCATTATTTAATAGAAGATATTGTTCAATGAATATTTGTGTTATTATTCCTATCTCTGTGTTTATGGTATTCAATTTGTAATAAGTTTGTTCCTCTCCTAAATCCAGATCAATGGTATCAGAGCGGTCTTCTCTTCATTTATTTTTCTTCGCGCATGTCCCCGACAAGGTCTGGATATAAGAAGTTGGGACTCGAACCAATCGAGCCATTACCATATCGGTTGTTCCGAGCTCGACAACAACCCATGGGAGACGAAAAGAAAGATGATGGATAAGGAGATCCTATTAAATTTTTTCTCAAGGAAGCCCTCATGTGACAAAGGAACAAAATGATGGACAACTTCGCATAGATCTTTCGACGATTGCCCACAGGAGAAGCATCCTCATCAGGAGGCCATGCAACCCCCTTCAAGGTACAGGTAAATTTTGATATTCGATTATTTGAAGGACTAATAGATGCATATGTTGTAGATAAATGGTTAAATCTGTTCTAAGGATATTTTTCAGTCCACAATTTTTTCGATCAGGAAAATATCACTTTTTCACTCCTCAAGGTCGTTCCCCATGTTAAAGACTGGTGGGATACCTACTCTGAGAAAATGGCCGTGGAGCAATCTCTAATTTTTGTTGTGGCCCCTACATGGGATTCCTTCCAAAACTCCATTAAAGAACAATACTACTCTGTTGGAAGCTATGAGGACTAGTACACCAGATGGACCACTCTACGTCAAGAAAGGGACCAGACAGTACTAGACTTCACCAATATTTTCCATATCCTCCGTAACAAATTGGGTATCAAATATTCTGAGCATCATTTGGTGCTCAAATACCACGGCTATTTGCATAGATACATTCAAACATAAATGGAGTTCCTCGACATCGCCTCATTGGGCACAACTTATAGATACACTGTCGAGATCGAGAAGAAATTTAAGTAGAAACATAGAGAGTTTGGATTTGCAAACCCCTCACAGCTGAAGCAGGGAAAAGAAAACCCCAACCCACAAAGCAGGGGACCAAGTCACGATGTCCGCCCTAAGGACAATCCGTCGAAGCTGTAACACAAGAAGGGAACCGAGAAGACGAAGAAGGACATGGGTAAATGGTGCGAGTAACATAAAAATCCTTGGCACAACACCGACGAATGCCACTCCAAGAAGTCCCTCATGGCTGAGCTAAAGGTTTCTGAGTCAAATTTTGAAGGAGGGAAGCAAATTATCGATGTTGAACCCAATACCATGGTCACTACCACCAAAGTCCATCCAAACGAACCAAAAGAATCAAAGGAAGGGGAACGCCTCTTTCACTTGTAGATGTGGGTCAAGGGGGCTCTAATTCACTTCATTGTCGAAAATGGTTGTCATAGGAACCTGATTTTAGCAGAGGTCATCAAGTGGTTGAACCTGCCAACAACACCACACCCACAACCCTACAACATCGGTTGGCTTCGTCAAGGAAGATATCTCCGTGTCAACCAACAATGTCGTCTGTCCTACGACATCAAGCCTTTCAAAGATGAGGTACTGTGTGATATTGCTCCCCTTGAAGTTTTTGATGTTATTTTAGGATAACCATATTTGTGGAAGCATCATGTTGTGTATGAGTCTAGACCCCGCAGTGTTATTATTACTTTGGGTAGACAATTGTACAGGATCCCAGAGGTGGCACCGCCTACTGTTATTTCTTTAATCTCTGCTAAGCAATGCAGTAAGGTCATTTCATAGACTAGGAATTTCGTCTTCTTTGTGATCTGTGCTCATAGTAAGCAAAAGGTCACCACCACATCTGTGGCCTCTACACAACACCTCTCTTTGCAGCAGAAGCAAGTGGACGGGATCGTGGAAGAATACATAGACATCTTCGTCTCACCTACAGGGGTACCGAGAGATTGCCAAGTCAAGCATCCAATTGATATAACCCCGATGCACCTCTACCTAATGGACCAGTCTATCGACACTCGCTGATGGAGAATGAAGAAATCACATGTCATATCCAAGAGCTTCTTCAAAAGGGGCACATCAGACCCAACTCCTCCCCTTGTAGAAGCATGATTATATTGGTGCTGAAGAAGGACAGGATTTGGTTACTTTGCATTTATTACAGAGCCTTAAACAAAATCACAGTTAGGAAATGCTATCCCATTCCCAGGATTGATGACCTTATTGACCAACTCAAAGGGGAAAAGTTCTTCAGTGAGATTGACCTGAAGTATGGCTACCACCAGGTTCCCATCGAACCAACAGATGTCTGGAAGAAATCCTTCAAGTCTAAGGAAAGTCTCTATGAATGGATAGTCATGCCCTTTGGCTTAACAAATTCACCAGCCACTTTCAGGAGGTTGATGGAGGATGTATTGAGACCCTTCACCAACTCCTTTGTGGTAGTAAATTTGGATGGCATCCTCATATTCATCAGAATGTGGGAAGAGCACATGCGGCATATTCAACAGGTTTTGAGCACTCTGCGACAACACACGCTTTATGCCAACTTGGAAAAATGATCTTTTGGAATGAAAAAGGTCCAATACCTGGGCTACATTGTGGATGAGCATAGGGTACATGTTGATCCATCTAGGATCCAAGTCATCCGTGACTGGCCAACCCCGACCACACTGACCAAGCTTCCAAGCTTCTTAGGACTTGCCAATGTTTACTGACGGTTCGTGTTGGGATTCTCCCATATAGTCCGGGCCCTCAACCAAGTGAGCAAGGGTGGTGGTAGATCCTATTTTGTGTGGGGGAAGGAGAAACAATGAGGATTCGAAGATTTGAAACATCGTGTGTGCTTAGCTCCAATACTCTCCTTGCCCGATATGCAACAACCATTCGAGATTGAGCCTGATGCATCTGACTATGATGTGGGTGTAGTTCTCACTCAACATGGGAATCTAGTAGCATACCATAGTGAGACACTCTCTGATACTGTCCATATATACCCCACCTACGACAAGGAAATGTATTCCATTGTACAAGACTGACGTCAATGGAAACATTACATTCTGGGGAAATAGACAATCATACACACTGATCACAAGCCTCTATAGTTCATACAAACATAGGGGAAATTGCAGAACAATCACCATCAGAAGTGGTCCACCTATCTGCAACAGTTCCATCTCAACATCAAGTATAAGACATGTATCTCTAATCGTGTCGTTCACTGCCTCAGTCGGCCTCCAGTGGCTTCACTTACCACTATACTCCATTCCCGTGGACATGAAACATCGGAGTGGACCCAAATTTACCAACAAGATCCAGACTTCGCCACCACATATCATCTCTTGGGTACATGCGCCATTGTCACTAATTTTCACATTTAGGACAGACTCTTATGTGATGTCTCATTCCTAAGAGTAGGCCAACATGGAGTGAATTAGTAGTCTATATGTTCCCATAGACTATAGTCAGGCACAAACAGGGAACACAGGGAGAAATAAGGGTGATTTGGTGGCTAAACACTGAATTAAGCCAAAAAGCATAGGAAAAGTCACTTAAGCCTAAGTCAACGAAGAATTAGAATGAAAAGGTGCTAAAGGGGGACTTAATTAATTAATTATTCACCTTAGGAGGAAAAACGCCTAGCTTAAGTGAGGTCAATGGTGAATTAGATCGGGAAGAGTATAAAGGGAGGATTTCGACCTAATTTCTCATTATGTTATGTTATGATTTGATGTTGAGAGTTCCCAGAGGAGGAAGAGATTCAACTTGTACCGTTTTGTGGATTTCTGGAGGAAACCACCACCATTGATCAGTTTCGGTGTGGAGAGATACACCCTAGCCCATTGGAGATACCATCCAGGTATTTCACCGTTCTATTTAAGAGTATCCAGTTTGCAGTGTTGCATAGTTTATCCAGTGACGGCGCAAGTTCATATAGAGGGTTTGTGTAGCTGCACGAGATCAGAGATCGGATTTCAGTTTTCTTTTGAACCATTTGAGATCTAGGGCTAGGGTGCATTGATTGATCCATCTACCATCATATTAGGATGGTGGAACCCTTTAGATCACATCATTCAGCCATCTAGGGCGTGACTCTTGTGGAAGGACAATTGGGGTCATAGACGAAGCATTGGAGTATATCTGGGGAAACCCTTCTGACCCAGTTCGACATTTGTTGGGGCGAACATTTTGAGTCCTATATCAACTGATTCGATTGGTGGAATCATTTGGGAGAATCCAGAGAGCCCAGGAGGTGCGCAGACCCCCAGGGGATGAGATCCGAAGAATCAAAGGTCAGATCTGCCATCCGACAGTCACCATGATCAATCTAGAGGCCAGGGCACTTCTATTGGGACAATTTCCAACTATTCTCGCTGGTATAGCCTTCCGAACGAGTTTTCCAGTTTGTAGCAGTTATCGTGCTTCTCTAGAACTGTCGATTTTGCCGATCTATATGTACATGCATCAGATCTGACTTCATATTTTGATCACTTGTATTTTATGTTATTTTCTTGTCTTCCAGTGACGATCTATGAGATCTAGTTGATGACTATCTTCTATATTTCCATTATTTCATTGTATTTCCCTACTTGAATCTCATAATACATATTATTGGGCAGTTGTTGTTCCTTATTTCCACATGCATCATATTTATATTGCTTAAACCATAATGTATAACATGCACATACAACAACCACAAAAAATCTCAAGCACATAACTAAAACACGTCCAAAAACCCCCAGAGTATTAGATCTGAAGATAAAACGCATCTAGAAACCACCAGAGTATCAGATCTATGAGACAGAACACTAGATCCATAGTAGATATCCAAATCAACTGGATCAAGGATATTTTAGTGGTATCAAAGCCTTCTTCCTACCAGCCTATGAATAAGTGCTTCTCATGACCCCATGATTCTGGGAATAGGTGAAGAATACCCAGGGGGCGAGGACATATTGGAGACGAGTACATTCAGTACCGCAAAGGTCATAGCAGAGATAAGAGAGATAGAAACCGAATGGATTACACCCCCTTCCACACTCAGTCATATACAGAGCCAAATATAGAGGACATAGAGCATATCAGTTTAGACACAGAGGCCGAGATAGAGAGGACTATGGGTGACAGGCTTGAGACACCCGAGGGCAGGGGGAAAGACCTCGAGATACATCTTGAAAACACACATGCCATGTTGAGTGACCTAGCTAGGGGACATAGAGACCTGTTGACAACCATACAACAGATGAAACTTAGTGCACAAATTCTCTAGCATAGTATGATTACTATTGGACCGAGTGGTTTAGGAGGACACTAGGGAGGTGGGGCCAGTGGCTCCAATGGATCTCAAGGAGGGGCTAGTACAAACCCTTCACTAGCCCAAGATTACACATCATCTGGGAGGATTCCCTGACCTTTATATCCATAGTTCCAGACATGACAAACATTGGGAAAGCCTTTGGGACAACCAGGGCAGGGAGGAGGACATGAGGGTCAGGGGTAGGTGGTGCTACAGGATCCGTTCAGGGAGTACATGAGAGACTACTTGCAATTAGGACCAGATTTCCATGCAAACATGAGTTTGATGGACTAGTTTTCGATTAGATATCGAAATAGAGCCCGGGAGGCATAGAGAGGCAATGAGCAAGCTCACAACATGGATTCCATCAAGAAAGTGGGAAAACTAAACATTCCTACTTTCGACAGATCATCAGGTTGCTCATCTCAGGCATGGGTTCAAAAGCTTAACACATACTTCAATATTAACCAGATGATAGAGTCAGAAGCTATTATCTTCACCACATTGCACTTGGAGGGGGAGGCCCATGAGTGGTGGTACCATGGACTAGTGACATTGGGTCACAGTCACATTACCTCATATTTGGAGTTCATGGAGAGGTTGATGGAGAGATTTGACAGGAGATATCCGGAGCTCCACTTAAGGAATCATACACAGTTGAGGTAGACCAGATCAATTGAGGACTTCATCTCAGAGTTCCAGCGGAAGGTCGTGGTCATATCCGATATATCAGAGCACAACTTGGTGATGTTTTTCATCGAGGCTTTGACAAAGCCCTTGAGGGGTTGGGTTAAGGATTTCAAGCCTCATACCTTACAGGAGGCCATTGTGCACATGAGAGACATGGGGGACTCAAAGCAAAAACCCAAAACGTTTACCAAACCCTTTGTACCATAGAGAGACAAGGATCAAAATAATCCTCAAAGGGAATGGAAGGGTAAGCCCAAGTTGGATGATGACACGAGACGAGCGTTGATGAGGAAGAAGCTTTGCTTATCTTGCAGAGGCCCTTGGGTCCCAAGGAATAGATGCATGGGAAAGAGATAGATCCACTACATTGAAGTGGAATCAGGCAGTGAGGAGGAGGACGAGGATATCGGGGCACATATAGACAATGATTCAGAGGATGAGACCACTCATGAGCCAGAGTAGTAGCCAAAGAAACCTCAGATACCGACAGGGGCACAATCTAAGGAGGAGACAAAACCTCGTAGAGAGGTGAAAGGAGGAACCATAGCCACCCTTTTAGGAGTACCCAGGACCGGTCCCAGGTACAACACTCTCAGGCTCAAGGGCCTTGTATAGGGGCATCACATGATCGCTTTAGTTGATGGTGGGGCCACCCACAATTTCATAGATGCATCCTTAGTAGCCAGGAGGGTGTTACAGATTGAGGAGTTTGAGGGATTCCACTTAGTAGTGGAAGATGGATACATGATGACATGTTTGGACATGATCCTAGACCTAGACATCAAACTAGGCAACTACACCTTGACAGACACTTTCTATGTAGTTGACATGTCAGATACAGATGCAGTATTGGGGGTATAGTGGTTATATTCATTAGGAGAGATTGGGTTAAACTATCAGACGTTGACCATGAGCTTCAAAAATGCCAGTGGATCGAGAGTGGTACTGAGAGGCATGTCTACAGGAGAACCACGAGCATTATCGACAAAATGGATGGAGAGGATCTTCCGTCACGGTGATGTAGCCTATGCAATAGAGTGTTTGATCACCACACGGAAGGATTCAAAGGGCATAGAACAGTACCATCCACATATCAGAGAGATTCTGAGCTAGTATGATCCAGTGTTTGGACCAAAACCACCAGGGATACCACCAGATAGAGGATTTGAACACATGACCGAGTTGGAGGCAGGGGATACACTAGTGATCACTGAGCCTTATAGGAATCCCAAGAGGTTCAAGGATGAGATTGATAAAGAAATCAAAGAATTTCTTGTGATGGGGAACATCAGGCCCAACACGAGTCCTTTTGCCTCTTCATTTATTCTGGTACTAAAGAAGGATGGCACATTGCGGATGTGAATTTATTACAGAGCTCTCAACAAGAAAATGATAAAGAATATGTACCCCATTCCGGGCATAGATAAGTTGATGGATGAGTTGCATGGAGTAGTTTTCTTCACCAAGATCGATCTACGATCTAGGTGTCATCAGATTAGCATCAAGGAGCAGGATATAGAGAATACCAGATTCATATGCCACTTCAAACATTTTGAGTTCTTGGTCATGCCATTTGGTTTGACCAATCCACCGACCACTTTCCAGTACTGCATGAACCCCATCTTCAGAGGAAAGTTGAGGAAATACCTTTTGGTGTTCTTCGATGATATATTGGTATACAAAAGGACGTGGGATGAACATTTGGCACATTTGGAGGAGGCCTTGAGCATTATGCAGGCACAACCATTATATGCCAAGGATTCCAAATGTGAGTTTTGCATGAGAGAACTACTGTACTTGGGGCATATGATTAGTGAGCAAGGAGTACAGGTTCATCAAGAGAAGATCAGGGCCATTCTGGATTGGCCAACACCCAAGCACCTCACAAATTTGAAGGGATTGTTTAGGTTATGTAGTTACTACAGGCGGTTCGTCAAGGGATTTTCACAGTTGGGAGCACCACTCACAGACTTGACCAAGAAGGGTGTTTTTCATTGGACAGAGGAGTTACAAGAGACATTTGATAAAATTAAGGAGGTTATGAGAACATGCCCTATTCTATCCCTTCCAGACTTCTCGCAGTCATTTGTCTTAGAGTGTGACGCATCAGGGGTGGGGATTGGAGAGTTTTTGATGCAGGGGGGCCACCCCATTGTGTTTGAGAGCTGAAAGCTCCATGAGTCAAAGAGACTCTATATTATTTATGACAAGGAAATGCTAGTGATCATGCATGCTTTAACCAAATTCAGGTAGTATCTGGTAGGCAACAGATTTGTAGTGAAGATTGATCATAACAGTCTCAAGTATTTCCTATATCATAGATACCTTAGTGAGAGACAACATAAGTGGGTCTCAAAGATACAAGCCTTTGACTTTGACATTGAGTATGTCAAGGGAAAGAGGAATATCGTAGCAGATGCCTTGTCCAGGAGGCCATCAGGTGTTCGATGATGGACATTTATATAGATTGGAAAGATCATTTGTTGTTGGAGTACTCCAATTTTTTTTTTTTCTTGTGAGGTGATGGATGGACAGGTGATTAATGAAATATATCAGGTTCTTGATGATGTCATTTTCTATAAGGACCAGATCTACTTGGTTCCAAAATATACCCTGAAGGGGAAAATTATGAAGGTGTGTCATTATTCGCCTACAACAGGGCATCAGGGGTACTTCAAAACGTATAGGTAGATGAGGGAGAGATTCTCATGGAAGGGTCTCAAGGATGATGTAATGAAACACATCCAAGAGTGCATGACTTGTCAGCAGAACAAGTTTGAACATACACACACTGCAGGGTTGCTACAACCTCTACCCATTCCAGAACAGAAATGGGAGAGCATTTCTATGGATATCATTACAGGCCTTCCTCAAGTGCAGGGAAGGGATTGCATATTTGTGGTGGTCGACAAGCTGACCAAATTTGCACATTTCTTTTCCATACCCACGGACTACAAGGCCATACAGGTAGCATAGTTTGTTTTTAGGGAGGTATTCCAGTTGCATGGTTTACCCAGGCAGATAGTTAGTGATAGATATGGGTGCTTCATCAACGCGTTTTGGCAGGAGCTTTTCAGGTTGATTGTGGCGGGCTAAAAAAACAACATTTAGGGTTGTTTTGAGGCCCTAGACATTGTTTTTATGGATTGCCACAGTCAGACTATAAACATAGTCAGATTTTGATGGAGGAATGTATAGCTCTCTAAAATACCTTTCCAACGGGCTATCATGCGCCTAAAACGAAGGTCGTATGAAAAAGTTATGACACTAGGAAGTTGAGGTACCAAATTACACCAACTTACCCATAGGGCCCACATGACTTTTGGCATTTCACCTTATAGGTTTATTTTTTTGGATGTATAAAGTTTTGGAATTCATGAGTAATATGAAAAGGGCCTATGGATCCTCATTGTAATCCATTCTTCTCAAACGGATGCATGTAGCAACCACATCTCTTCTTAGAGATAGCTACCACCATTCGTGCAAGTTTCAGTTCTACATTTTCAACCTATTTCATTATGTAATAGAAGATATTGTTCACTAAATATTTGTGTTATTATTTCTATCTCTGTGTTTATGGTATCGAGTCTATAATCAAGTCATTCCGCTCCTGAATCCGGATCACTAAAAGAGAGTATGACTCCTCTAATCAAGCTCAAAATTCCATGTGTGATATCTCCAAGGTGAAAAAATGTCCTCATATCACACAAGTAACCTCCACAAGTCTTGGAATGATCCTCTCCAAGTCAAATGATGTCCAAACATGCTAAAACAACTAGAATACAAGTGCTCCAAAGGGGAAACACTCAAATCAAGTAAATGATGCGTCCAAAAATGATGAAGGAGGAGAGCGCTTAAGGATCTATGACCTGACATGTCAAGAGGCGACCCACGTATGTGGAAATAGCCCCAAAGTGCCTTGGATGATGTGACCAATGCCTTGATGATCTAAAAATGAAGAAGACTTGAAAATCTTGAAATTATTGCAAGTAAATGTTATGTGTTAAAAGCAAATGGATCAACTTTGCAACACATAAATTAAAGGATTACTCATGCAAAATACACATAGACAACAACATAATCAATGAACATAAGCACATAAACACAACAATTGATAAAGGAGTTCACCCCTCTCTTGGGCTACATCTCCTGGTCCAGCTTCCAATGGATTATTTATTATTAATTGCTAAAAGTGCTCAAAAACAAGTCTTACAATGCTCAATCTAACCAACCGACTGCTCCAATGGCTTCAAATCATCCAAAAACCCCTAGCTGGGCTTTTTCGGCACCTCAATCGGTCGAAAAATGAAGAAGTTAGGCCTCCTAGAAGTCCCCCCTTCAAGCTTGTTGTCTATGCATCTACAAAACGCACCCTTGTTCTATGAACCTGGCACAACCGCGCCAATGGTGCAAACTATAGGACGGTTATGGGCACGCCAGCCCCTAACCGCCTAGCACCTCGGGCATATGGGTCATAATACGACCTCACACTTATGACAAAAAGGGCTCCGTTTGCAATCGAATGGAGCAACGACACATGTCAGGTCGTTCTTACAACTGTTTGAACCGTTTAAAAACCCGCGCCCTTTGCAATGGTGGTTACATACGCATCATAGAACTACGTGGTTTAATTTTGAAAACATGTGTGAAATACTCCGCGTGCCTTTTAACAAAGGCATGGTCGTATGTACAAATAGTGGAACCACGGGTCGGGGCTAAGCCCCGGCCCGACCCCCCGCCACACATTACAATATGTTAATTCATATACTATAAAGCTCGTATACATTACAAGGCATAAATGATAGCCCGTTGGCTGGTCGGAGTTTGTGAAAGCGCTATGCGGTGGGGAGGTCTGGGGGTCGAACCCCACGGACTTCAATACATTTTAACAAACAAACAACAACAAATAAGGGGGTGCCACGTGGCAGCCCATGACTGGGCCACGTGGCACCCAATCACTTGCCCAAACAATGCCACATGTCGACTTCCCATTCGACCAACTGTCAGCTAATAGATGATTGCCACATCACCTTTTCCATGTTAGCGTATGGTCATACGACCCTGCCACATCACCTGTACGGACTGTACGGACTGTACAGTCAGCGTATTTTTTTTTGCCTTTTGACTTTATGAACAGATTGCAATATCTCTCTCTCCCGACATTCGTTTGAGACGAAACGAGTTGCGTTGGGTTTGAAACGATGAGGTCTACGCTCTCGTCTGTTTTGAAGCGATTCCGAGCACTTTGAATTTTTGAGCAAAATTTGATCCCCTGATCACACCTCCCCATTGGAAAGCTTTTGGACCTCCAAAAGACTATTTTTAGTCTATGTGAAGATGAGGGTAAAGTTCCCTCACCCTTCCAACCTCAATCCAC
>ML794532.1:319543-344039 GCA_009831015.1 Picea engelmannii
GGATGAGATTCTTTATGATTGAATTTATTTGATTGTTGAGGCTCTTTATGAGTCTCCTTTTGGAAGTAGGGTTTCTTCCTTCCTCCTTTGGTGTGAGTAGCTAGGGCTTGATCATCATCCTTAGCTAGTAATGCTTCCTGATTTGCTACTCTTGTTTCTTCTTGGATGGATTCTTCCCATAGGCTGTCGAACTTCAGTTTCTCCTTTCTGGCACATATTGTCTGGATGAAGGCATCCCAAGGTATTGTGAGACCATTTGGGGCCATCATGATGAGTTCTTCTTCGTCTATGGTATCTCCAATAGCTTCTACTTGTTCTTTGAATTCTGAGATTTTGGAGAAATATTCCTGAATCATTTCTCCTTTCTACATCATTGTATTCTTCAATTGGGTTCTGAGATTCATTTTCCGGTTTATGTTCTTTCCTTCATATAGTCTAGTCAAGGCATCAAACATTTCTTTCGGGGTCTTCTTAGATGACACATAAGGGATCAGATGATCTTTGATTGAATCTGCAATGATTCTTTATGCCCTTATTGTGTCCTTTTGATGCTTTGCCTTTTTTGCAGCATCTTCGGGTTCCGGTAATTCTTCCTTGATGAATCTTGCTAGGTCATTCTATTCAAGAATGAGGCCAATACTATACTTCCAGGCATGAAAGTTTTCCACTCCTTCTAACTAGTCCACAAGCTTAATGCTCGCAGACATCTTTACCTGGAGCTAGGAAAATGACCGAAAAATGAAAGTGCTCAAAATCAAAAAATGAACTTACCAGGAGATGCGCTTGGCTGAGGCGAGTTGCCTGGTGTGTTTGGATCTGAGAAAATCCAACTTTTTCCCCTTCAAATCTGATCTGCAGATTTCTGGACTGGTGCTTCTGGTATCTCTGGTACTCTGGTACTTCTGGTACTTTGTGAAACTAGGGTTTCACTTTCTGGGAGATCCAATCACTGAAAAGGTGCGTTGATGATGCCAGATTGATCCTTAGAGGAGGGCACAACTTTGTAGATAGTTTTAGGGTTGAAAATATTCACTTTTGAAAAACCCTAATTTGCAGGTATGACAACAGTGACATTTTTCTCTTGCGAAAGATGCTTCCTTCAGCTTGGCTCTTATACCATGTTAATGTTTAAGCCATTATTATAGATGTTTTCATTTCATTAGATAACAATATCATAATCCAAGATCATTGAGAAATACACAATCACAAGATACACACCATTTATCCTGGGAAACCCTCTAGGGGAAGAAAACCCAGCAAAACTTCCTTAATATAGATAGCCAATACAATGCCAAGAGATATCTATGCTAAAACAGAAAGTCCTCTCCAAGATATGCACCTCTCTCTCTCTCTCCTTTGCCTGTAACAAATCAGAACTTGTCTCTAAAACTGAGCAAGTGAGTTATATCCAAGTGAGGTGCTAGCCTCCTTTATTTAAACAAGTCTGACACGTGTGAAGTGTCTCTTCACTGGCAGGGCCGACTTCTCAAACTGGGTGGGTAAACCCACCTTTATTATATTTCTGGGTCTCTTTATTAACTACTGGGGCTGACTTCTTATTCTGCCTATTATAATTGTCTTTTGACGAATCTGCAAAAGGGGATTTGGTCCTATTACAATGACCGACATGATCAATCCACAATGGGGATTGATCATATGAATAATATATCAATAATAATAAGAATACTCTTTGCAGTTACAATATTTCAACACATCTCCGTGTCTTTGACTCGACCACCAATGACTGTTTCGAGCGACATTCATCGGTGTTGTGCCAGGGGATTTTTTGGAATTCATACCACTTCCCAATGTCATTCTTCGTATTTACTTTACCCTTTTTGTCCTGTGTCTTGGATAATTTTTCTAGAGGTTGTTTGTTAGGGTTGTCTTTATCGTGCTTTGGTTGTTGCAGATTTGCAGACTCAAATTCCCATTTATTCTGGTGCCTAAATTTCTGCTCGATTTTGATAGCATATTGATAGGCAACTCTCAATGATGAGATGTTTAGGAAATCCATTTCGGTTTGGATGTACCTATGCATAGCCCCATGGTATTTTAGAACTAGATGTCACTTAGAGTCTTTGATACCCAACTTGGTGTGCAAGGTATGGAAATTATTTGTGAACTCTGGCACTGTTTGGCTCTTCTCTTGTCCCAGTGTGGTCCATCTCATGTATTGGTCTTCATAGTTATCAACATAATAGTAATGTTCTTTGACCGCATCCACAAAAAAATACCAAGTGAGATCGACCCCATATATTCCAGATTCCTCTGTGGAACTTTGCTCCCAGTAAGTTTCCCACCAATGTTTGACATGGGGGAGAGCCTTGAGGAGTGCAAAGGTGATATTTTCCCCGTCGAAATTTTTTTGAACAGAGAAATAACCTTCTAATAGATTTAACCATTTTTCTAGGGCATCTGCATCTATCTCACCTTCAAAGATGGGAATATCAAAATTAACTTGTACCTTGAAGGGAGAGGTTCCTCCAAAATGGTCGCTTGATGAAGATGTTCCTATTGCTATAGGCAGGCGTTGAAGGATGTGTGAAAATTATCCATCATTTCGTCCCTCTGTTGCGCGAGAGCTTGCTCAAGTAACATGTTAATAGAATATTATACTCCGTCGTTTTTCTTTTCTGGATCCATCGAGGGTTTCTTGGGTGTTTGAGAGTGATTGTCCTCAAGAGAGACAAACCCAAGACCCAACTGGCTATACTCAGACCTCGTTAGGGACATGCACTGGAAAACGATCAAGAGAAGCCTTCTCTGATACCAATGATCCTGATTATTTTCAAAACGAAATGAAAGAAGAGATATTACAATGAAACACTCATGAAAATTTCCAGAAACAGAGAAATACAACAATACTTGATTTCTGTTAATGAAAGAATTTTAAAGAGACTGTAAAAATACAGAGTGCAAGACTTGCTAGAATGGTGACATCTTTATCTCTAAGAAGAGATGTGATGGCTATGCTCATTCGCCAGAAGATAATTACAATGAGGCTCTGCAGGCATTTTTATGATAAAATTGAATTCCAAAACCCTAGACATCCAAAAACCTAACCCTAGGAGATGAAACGCCAAATGTCATGTGGGAAGTTAGTACAATAACTTCTCAAGGTCGTAACTTTTTCATACGATCTTCGTTTTAGGTGCGTGATAGCCTATTGGAAAGGTCTTTTCGAGAACTACACATTCAGTCATCAAAATCTGACTCCGTCTACAGTTTGACTATGGCGATCCAAAATAACATTGTTTAGGGCCCCAAAATGGCCCTGGAAGTGCAACAAGATGTGATGACATGAAAACATACAAAATAATCCAGTTGGATTAGGTGGGAGGCCACCAATATCCACCTGGAAGATGTGTAGGGCTTCAAATAGCCCTGAAAGTGTAGAACCCACAATTGAAAATAAGTATAGAAGAATGTGTTGCACTAAAAACTGACAAGAGGAGCCAGTTGGAACATGTGGGTGGCCACCAATATCCACCTATATCAACTACTCCTCCCGAAAGAAATGGTGGCCAACCTTGGCATGTAAAAGAAAGGGAAAATGTTGTAGTTTCTAGAAGAAGTCCTAGAAAAGAAGGGGAAAGAGAAATTGAAACCCAAAAGGATAATCATAGATCAAAGAATTCTTCACTAAGAGAAGCAACAAGCAATAAAAGTTTGAAAAAGGAGAAGGAAAAAATTCCCAACTATGTGATTCTGCAACCACGTATTGGTTTTATGACCCTAAAAAAAAATCAAATCAAGAATGTTTATCAATACTTAACATCATCAGTAGTGGTCATTGAGAAGGAGATGAGAATTATAGATGATAATAAAGCTAAATTGTGGGGGATACCCCGACCATTAACAAACACCAAGTTCCTCCACTCAAATGCAACATATCACTTCTCGTCCATGAGTGGAATGGAAAAAAAACATACCAGTGTTGAATTTAAAGATGATAATGATTAGATTATTGCACAACACTCTACAAGGATGTCATCTAATGATGCCAATGATGAAAGGGAGGAAATTTTATGTGTCGAACGATGGTCAACCATGAATATAAGGGATTAGAAGCTCTACCTGGAAAATAACCCACAAGCATTTAAAAGTTGCATCAGACATGGCATTGTGAAATCGATGAGGTTTGTCATTTGGAAATTGATTTCAAGTGGCCATGCTATTCTACTTGCAAACCCAGGAATTTACTCACTACTCCTCTGCGATGAAATTTCCCATAAATCAAAGTTAGAGAAGCTTATCGTTAAAGACACTTATGACATTTTTACATCATGACAAGTATTTCAAATGATAGATGGAATTGGGCATAGGTCTCTCCACAACTTTTTGTAGGCATATTCAGTTTACAACATGGAGGTTGGATATACACAGAGGATGAATTTCATAGCGGGCATACTTTTGCTTTACATAAATGAGGAGGAAGCCTTTTGGGTTATGGTAGCATTTCTCGAAGGCATGCAAATTTGAGGTGTGTATTTGGAAGGCCTTCCTCTACTCCACTAGAAATTATACAATAAAATAATCTCAACAAGGAAAACTTTATTATTTTCTATATGTAAATGGGATAGTGTAAAAGACAAATCCTCTAGATTTTTATGCAAATTTTATGAGCATATTATTCATTTTACTCTATTGCTCGATAGATAATGCTAAGTTCAAGGGTGATTTCCGAGATATTAATGGTATGCATTCCTATGTGATGTTCTCATTGGAAAAATTGATATTCAAATTTGTAAAACAACTTCAATCCATTGCATTGGTTGATATGGAAGATAAATTACTTCAACTACATTTTTATGAAGGGTCAAGGGCACTAGAGAGATTCATAGACACAATGTATCTTTCAAACACTTGTATTTATCTACATGATGAAATTATATATCGATTTGAATGCACATCAAATCCTACTTTCTTATCCATCCAACTTATGGAACGTGGGCTAGAAAAGCTTGTAGTTGGAGCTATTTCCATGGAACCATCCTTTGCTAGTTTCTTGATCAAGGAATTCATGTCAACAGTGGTTGATACCAAGGGAAGCCATAATGTTTTCCTTTCAAGAAATAAGAACAAGTATGCATGTGATGATGAGTAATCATCAACCTATAATTCAATGAAGGGTGTTTGAATGTTGAATGGATTGGATTATAAGGTAACATGAAATACGCCCGCAGGGGTGTAGACCGATTGGCAAGTGCCGTGTAAATGGAAGGAACTATGTAAAATGAGGTCTCAAGGTCGATTCTCACCCCGATTTACTCGGAGGGCGTGCTTGCGGGCTGTGCGTTTCTCCCTAGGGGTTATAAGGCAGCCGTCAGGATTCGACCCCGTGTCACGCGAGTACGATACTGCCGTTGTTACCGATTCCCCTAGTAAAAAAAAAAAAAAAAAAAAGATAACATGAAATACATCTAAGGATTCTTATGATTTTTACACATAAGTCTTTTTATTTTGTAGGAATAAAAAGAACCAAAGGATCACATTAGAGGGGCTCTCTGAATTAAAGACCTTAAAAATTTCAATATAGAGGAAATTAATTTTGATGGTATAATTCCTGCAAAAATTCTTCTCTATCATTCATTGAAACTCTATTACCTTGGAATTCCCTACCTATGTATGAATAATACATAATGCACTCCACATAGTTGAAGGAATTCAAACAACAATAATAAATATGTGAACAATCATAAAAAATTGAAGGTTTTCCATAGAATAATCTACAATGGAATTAGAATAATCACTCTAGCATTGATAATGGGTATGGCTATGTATGACAAGAAGAAAATATTATCCACCACAACTGAAGCACGACTTGATACTTTGGTCCTTGAGATAGAAATGAATAGTGGAAATAAGGAAATTCTTAATGAATCCTTTCATACATGTGATAACGCTATCCTAATGTATCATATTAATGAAAAACATCGTTTTAAGGAATGTGCCAAGTTGGCGTGTGAATCTGATGATGTTACTAGAAGGTGGTCATGGAGCGACGAGTGTGGAAATGAAGAGAAGAGAAGATCATAGTAAACGAAATATACATTAAACTTAGGGAAGACAAAATAAATTATGAATCTAATGCATCTTAAGTCCAGAGAAGGTGGTTCTGTCTACAACAATAACCACATTACAAATCCTAAGTCCAACCCTAAAAACATGGACAATATCATGAGTAATTATCAGAAAGAAGGCATTGTTACCTTGAGGAGTATTATAAAATTGTTTCCTTCAGTTTTGGAGATAAGGTCATGTGTAGATGAAGTTGAGTTGAATTCAGGGTTGACTAACTCATGGTTGTATATGTTTTCACTAAGGTGTCAACAATATCTCACCAAGTGCAGAAGAAATGTGGAGAAAATATATTATCTCAGACCTTGGACCTTCAAATTTTTGATAGCTACACTCAATTCATCTATGCTTTGAGGACGAAGCATTCCCAAGAGGGTATGGATTATAATATACCCAAACATATATTAATTTTTATTTAATGATATATGTTTATATTGTAATTATTAATGGTTGTACCTTTCCTTAAAGGCATGACCATTCAATCCCTACATGTATAAATACACGTACCTTTGTACCTTATATATATATATATATATATAAATGTGTGTGTGTGTGTGTCCATTTATTTTTGGATTTATCCATAAACCCTTGAAGAGAGGAGGTTATCCATCCAAAAGAGGTCAAATAGGGTTCAAGAAGGCTCGACGTCCTTCCCAAGTGTAAGGGAGACCCTAAAAACATGGTATAATTCTCCTCCAATGAATAAAGGTAAAAAATAAGACAACGTTTGGCCTCAAATCATGTGACCTCCACACTTTTTTGAGGTCTCCAAGGTCTAACTGATCCAAATGGATATTGGTGGCCACCCACCTATTCCAACTGGCTCCTTTCTGTACTTCTTTATAATTGTGAGTTCTACACTTCTGGGGTTGTCTGAAGCCTCACACATTCTCCAGGTGGATACGGGTGGCCTCTCACCTAATCCAACTGGCCTATTTTGTATGTTTTCATGTCAGCACATATTGTTGTACTTTTAGGGATGTTTTGGGGCCCTAAACATTGTTTTTTTGGTTCGCCACAGTCAAAATGTAGATAGAGTCAAATTTTGATGGAAGAATGTGTATTTCTCTGAAAGACCTTTCTAACGGGCTATCACGCGCCTAAAACGAAGGTCGTATGCAAAGGTTATGACCCTAGGAAGTTGAGGTACTAAATTACACCAACTTACCCATATATCCCACATGACTTTTGGCATTTCACCTTCTAGGGTTAGTTTTTTGGATGTCTAGGGTTTTGGAATTCATGAGTAATATGAAAAGGGCCTATGGAGCCTCATTCTAATCCATTTTGCTCAGATGGATGTGCATATCAGCCACATCTCTTCTCAGAGATAGTACCACCATTCGAGCAAGTTTCAGTTATGTTATTTTACAGTTTCAACCTATTTCATTATTTAATAGAAGATATTGATCAATGAATATTTGTGTTATTATTCCTATCTTTGTGTTTATGTTATTCAATTTGTAATAAGTTTGTTCCTCTCCTAAATACAAATCAGTGGTATCAGAGCGGTCTGCTCTTCATTTATTTTTCTTTGTGCATGTCCCCGACAAGGTCTGGATATAAGAAGTTGGGACTCAAACCAACCAAGCCATTACCAAATCGGTTGTGCCGAGCTCGACAACAACCCATGGGAGACAAAAAGAAAGATGATGGATAAGGAGATCCTATTAAATTTTTTCTCAAGGAATCCCTTGCATGACAAAGGAACAAAATGATGGACAACTTCGCGTAGATCCTTTGATGGTTGCCCACAAAAGAAGCATCCTCATCAGGAGACCATGCAACCCCCTTCAAGGTACAGGTAAATTTTGATATTTGATTATATGAAGGATTGATAGATGCGGATGTTGTAGATAAATGGTTAAATTTGTTCTAAGGATATTTTCCGGTCCACAATTTTTCCGATCGAGAAAAGATCACTTTTTCACTCCTCAAGGTCATTCCCCATGTTAAAGACTGGTGGGATACCTACTCTGAGAAAAGGGTTGTGGAGGAATCTCTAATTTTTTTGGTGGCCCCTACATGGGATTCCTTCTGGAATGCCATTAAAGAACAATACTACCCTGTTGGAAGCTATGAGGACTAGTACACCAAATGGACCACTCTACGTCAAGAAAGGGACCAGACAGTACTAGACTTCACCAATATTTTCCATACCCTCTGCAACAAATTAGGTATCAAATATTCTGAGCATCATTTGGTGCTCAAATACCATGGCTGTTTGCATAGATACATTCAAACATAAATGGAGTTCCTCGACATCACCTCATTGGGCACAACTTATAGATACATTGTCGAGATCGAGAAGAAATTTAAGTAGAAACAGAGAGAGTTTGGATTTGCAAACCCCTCACAGCCGAAGCAGGGAAAAGAAAACCCCAACCCACAAAGTAGGGGACCAAGTCACGATGGCCGCCCTCAGGACAATCCATCCAAGCTGCAACACAAGAAGGGAAACAAGAAGACGAAGAAGGACGTGGGCAAATGGTGTGAGTAACATAAAAGTCCTTGGCACAACACCGACGAATGCCACTCCAAGAAGTCCCTCATGGCTGAGTTGAAGGCTTCTGAGTCAAATCCTGAAGGAGGGAAGAAGATTATCGATGTTGAACCCAATATCATGGTTTATACCACCAAAGTCCATCCAAGCGAACCAGAAGAATCAAAGGAAGGGGAACGCCTCTTTCACTTGTAGATGTGGGTCAAGGGGGCTCCGATTCACTTCATTGTCGACAACGGTAGTCATAGGAACCTGATTTTAGCAGAGGTCATCAAGCGGTTGAACCTGCCAACAACATCACACCCGCAACCCTACACCATCGGTTGGCTTCGTCAAGGAAGATATCTCCGTGTCAACCAACAATGTCGTCTGTCCTACGACATCAAGCCTTTCAAAGATGAGGTACTGTGTGATATTGCTCCCCTTGAAGTTTTTTATGTTATTTTAGGACAACCATATTTGTGGAAGCATCATGTTGTGTATGAGTCTAGACCCCACAGTGTTATTATTACTTTGGGTAGACAATTGTACAGGATCCCAGAGGTGGCACCGCCTATTGTTATTTCTTTAATCTCTGCTAAGCAATGCAGTAAGGTCATTTCATAGACTAGGAAGTTTGTCTTCTTTGTGATCCATGCTCATAGTAAGCAGAAGGTCACCACCACATCCGTGGCCTCTACACAACACCTCTCTTTGCAGAAGAAGCAAGTGGACGGGATCGTGGAAGAATACATAGACATCTTCGTCTCACCTACAGGGGTACCGACACATTGCCAAGTCAAGCATCCAATTGATATAACCCTGATGCACCTCTACCTAATGGAACAGTCTATCGATGCTCGCTGATGGAGAATGAAGAAATAGGATGTCATATCCAAGAGCTTCTTCAAAAGGGGCACATCAGACCCAACTCCTCCCCTTGTAGAAGCATGATTGTATTGATGCAGAAGAAGGACAGGACTTGGCAACTTTGCATTTACTACAGATCCTTAAACAAAATCACTGTGTAACATACCCACTACCTAAAATCAAACTTTTTTTTTTCGTTGATTTCTCAATAATGAGAATCCCCAAAGCTCGCAGCAGTGAAATGCCAAACCCGATCCACAGGTCCTTCTCACCCACACGACTTTTCTGCACTAAGCCGTGATCTTTTCCTAATCTTAATTTTGGGTTTCGTGATCCTCGACGTCAAGATTTCCTGTCCTCTTGAATCCCTGATCTCCGATGAGCAATTTCACCAATACGTGCCCTTTACGCGTTAGCCCTCCTGGCTATGCTCTGGTCCATGTGACCGCTAATTCATAAGACCGCAGCCTTATCCTTCTTTCGGGGTTTTGGGCTTCAAAATCCCGATGCGCTCCAACTCCCGTTAGCCCTCCAGGCTAGACTCCTGGCCCACATGACCACTATCTCACAAGACCGTAGCCTTGTATCCCATCGGGGTTTCGAACATCGCAATGTTGAAATGCATAAACATTTTTTCCTTGGAATCCTCGATATCCCGATATGACGTCAACTTCCGCTAGTCCCCTGGGCTAGACCTTTTGGGTCCATACGACCTCCCTCTATATGACCGCAGTCATACCACCTATCGGGGCTTCGGGGTTTCAAATGCTGAAAAACATTTTCCCACGGGATTGCCGATCCCTCGAATCCCAATTCTCCGATAGGCTGACAGTTGGCCCGCAATGGCACTTTCCTCCTCATCGGGGTTTCGGACTTCGCGATTCTGAATTGCATAAACACCTTGTCACCGAGATTCCCGATATCCCGATGACCCAAATGCCGATAGACGACTTCCTGTCGGGACTTTCCTCGACGGCTCCGATTGCTGCCACGCGTCCTCCTCTGATGGATGGTCCTGGTTGAATCTCGGGATTTCAAGACTTCTGATGTCCTGGACGCCTCGTCCCTAGGACTCACGAAATGCCGAACTTCGACTCCCTTCAGATCTATGACACGCGTCCCAAGTGAATGGATGGTTCAGATCGGTCCTCGCGTTTTCGAGACTTCTGATGTCCCGACTTTCACGACCTCAGGAACTCCGATTTGCCGAATGTCGATATCCCGATGTCTAGTGCCCGGATCTCCAGAATGGACGATCGCGTGACACGCGTCCTCTCTCAGATGGACGACCCAGATTTGTGTTGGGGTTTTCAAGGTGGACTTACCCGATCTCCTATCCATGGGAATGTCGATATCCCGACTCCCGACACCTCGATCTCCGCCACGTATCTCCACTAACGGACGGTCCAGATCATTTCTGGGTAATATCCCATGGAGATTCCCGATATAATGTCATCGAGACTTTCGATTTCTCGATATGTGAAACCCCGATGAGCCAACCCTCCTTTCGGGATTTTTCCTTCTGTTCACGAGCTTAACCCTCACGCAACTTCTGTCAGATCCGACGACTGACGGGTATCTTCTCAAGATCTGATGGCTCAGATCTGTCCCACCTCGCGCATTCTTCCACTACTTCGTGGATGTGGAAAGATCCACGGTCCAAATGTTCTCATGGACCTTGGGGGGGGGGGTTCTATGATCCCGATTTCATCGCTATTCACGAAGATAGAGAGAAAAAGGGGCAAGGTATGTAACGCCCTTGTTACTTTTGTCAATCTGACGGTCGTGAATGACCATGGGTCTTCCGACAGGATCTCATTCGTCGATTCGTTACTTATTCCTACGCTGCTACTTCGGAATTTTAAGAGGGTCATTCCTCCTCGTACAGGGTTATTAAGAGTTGCACATTCAAGTCCTTTTTCTAGGTTCTTGGTAAACCTTTCCAAGGAGGGAAATCTCTGCGAAGAGATCTATTCCGGGGCTTTCCTGGAGATGGATAAGGGGAAACAACTTCCCGAGAACGGGTTGGAAGTCTGACTTGGTTGAACTTATGCGTAATTCAATTCATTTATCAATCATAAGAAAATTCATTCATTTTCTGTTATAAGAATATATCTACCCTTTCTTATCAAAACATTGCACAGACATTCTTTACTGCAGCCGTTCACAATTTCACAGTTTATGAGCATATATGTCAACATATGAATTTCAAGATGCAATATGTAAAACACTTATCAGAAATAACACCAGGAGTGAGTGCAACTACTAAGAGGGGTGCTCGTTTCCACCCAACCGTAGGCGTAGCGACTCCCAACGGATTTACCACTAGCCACCCCTGAGCTGAGACCATGATGCTGTGAGACTGCGTCTCTTTGTCTGCCACTGACCAGGAGTAAAGGTTGCAATCCTTCCTCTCTGCTATCAATCACCCTGCGTAATGCCAGAGTTTCCCTCGCATCTGCCCCTCAAAATCGCTTCTACCTCATGCCTTATCCTCTTACGAGGTTGCATGTGGCATGATTCCCCTCGCGCTGATCAGGCATGACGGCTCTGCGGATGGGCGGTTCACCATCCCATCCCTCATTAAGCCATCCACCTACCATCCTGCGAGACATTAAATTCAGGGCCAGCGAGCCGCTTTTGGTTCTCCGGGCCAGTGGAGTCCAAATACGGTGTTAATTCTCAGTGGAAGTTAACGCCACCTTTCCAGGTGCCTTCCACCACCATCGTGGTCTCTTTTTCTGCACATCCCTCTCAGCAGTCCTGCAATAAATTCAAAATGTTATTCACATTCATTGACCTCTTCCTCAAGGTCCATTTACATCACATATTCACATTCATGAGTTTGCCATAGTTCTTGGCCAGTCCAGTTATATTTACAAGCTGGGGGAAACAGGGTGTTACACACTGTCAGGAAATGTTATCCCATTCCCAGGATTGATGATCTTCTTGACCAACTCAAGGGGGAAAATTTCTTCAGCGAGATTGACCTGAAGTCTGGCTACCACCAAGTTCCCATCGAACCAACAGATGTCTGGAAGAAATCCTTCAAGTCTAAGGAAGGTCTCTATGAATGGATAGTCATGCCCTTTGGCTTAACAAATTCACCAGCCACTTTCAGGAGGTTGATGGATGATGTATTGAGACCCTTCACCAACTCCTTTGTGGTAGTATATTTGGATGACATCCTCATCTTCATCAGAATGTGGGAAGAGCACATGTGGCATATTCAACAGGTTTTGAGCACTCTGCGACAACACACGCTTTATTCCAACTTGGAAAAATGATCTTTTGGCATGAAAAAGGTCCAATACCTGGGCTACATTGTGGATGAGCATAGGGTACATGTTGATCCATCTAAGATCCAAGTCATCCGTGACTGGCCAGCCCCGTCCACACTGACCGAGCTTCCAAGCTTCTTAGGACTTGCCAATTTTTACCGACGGTTCATGTTGGGATTCTCCCATAATGTCTAGGCCCTCAACCAAGTGACCAATGGTGGTGGTATATCCAATTTTGTGTGGGGGAAGGAGAAACAATGAGCATTCAAAGATTTGAAACATCGTTTGTGCTTAGCTCCAATACTCTCCTTGCCCGATATGCAACAACCATTCGAGATTGAGCCTGATGCATCTGGCTATGTTGTGGGTGTAGTTCTCACTCAACATGGGCATCCAGTAGCATACCATAGTGAGACACTCTCTAATACTGTCCGTATATACCCCACCTACGACAAGGAAATGTATTCCATTGTACAAGAATGACGTCAATGGAAACATTACATTCTGGGGAAATAGACGGTCATGCACACTGATCACAAGCCTCTACAGTTCATACAGACATAGGGGAAATTGCAGAATGATCGCCATCAGAAGTGGTCCACCTATCTGCAACAGTTCCATCTCAACATCAAGTATAAGACATGTATCTCTAATCGTGTCGCTGATTGCCTCAGTCGGCCACCTGTGGCTTCACTTACCACTGTACTCCATTCCTGTGGACATGAAAAATTAGAGTGGACCCAAATTTACCAGCAAGATCCAGACTTCACCACCACATATCATCTCTTGGGTACAGGCGCCAGTGTCACTGATTTTCACATTCAGGATAGACTCTTATGTGATGTCTCATTCCTAAGAGTAGGCCAAAATGGAGTGAATTAGTAGTCTATATGTTCCCATAGACTATATTTAGGCACAAATAGGGAACACAGGGAGAAATAAGGGTGATTTGGTGGCTAAATGCTGAATTAAGCCAAAAAGCATAGGAAAAGTCACTTAAGCCTAAGTCAACAAAGAATTAGAACGAAAAGGTGCTAAAGGAGGACTTAATTAATTAATTATTCACCTTAGGAGGAAAAGCGCCTAGCTTAAGTGAGGTCAATGGTGAATTAGATCGAGAAGAGTATAAAGGGAGGAATTCGACCTATATCCTCATTATGTTATGTTATGATTTGATGTTGAGAGTTACCAGAGGAGGAAGAGATTCAACTTCTACTATTTTGTGGATTTCTGGAGGAAACCACCACCATTGGCCAGTTTCGGTGTGGAGAGACACACCCTAGCCCATCGAAGATACCATCTAGGTATTTCACCGTTCTATTTAAGAGTATCCAGTTTGCAGTGTTGCGTAGTTTATCCAGTGAGGGCGCAAGTTCATATAGAGGGTTTGTGTAGCTTCACGAGATCAGAGATTGGATTTTAGTTTCCTTCCGAACCATTTGAGATCCAGGGCTAGGGCACATTGATTGAGCCATCTACCATCATATTAGGATGGTGGAATCCTTTAGATCACATCATTCAGCCATCTAGGGCACGACTCTTGTGGAAGGACAATTGGGGTCATAGACAGAGCATTGGAGTATATCTGGGGAAACCCTTCTGACCCAGTTCCACATTTGTTGGGGTGAACATTTTGAGTCCTATATCAACCGATTCCATTGGTGGAATCATTTGGGAGCATCCAGAGAGCCCGAGAGGTGCGCAGACCCCCAGGGAATGAAATCCAAAGCATCAAAGGTTAGATATGCCATCCGACAGTCACCATGACCAGTCTAGAGGCCAGGGCACTTCTATTGGGACATGAACGAGTTTTCCAGTTTGTAGCGATTATCGTGCTTCTCTGGAATTGTCGATTTTGCGGATCTATATGTGCATGCATCAGATCTAACTTCATATTTTGATCACAGGTATTTTATGTTATTTTCCTGTCTTCCAGTGACGATCTATGAGATCTAGTTGATGACTATCTTCTATATTTCCATTATTTCATTGTATTTCCCTGCTTAAATCTCATAATACATATTATTGGGCGGTTGTTGTTCCTTATTTCCACATGCATCATATTTATATTGTTTAAACCATAATGTATAACATGCACATACAACAACCACAAAAAATCTCAAGCACATAACTGAAACACGTCCAAAAACCCCTAGAGTATTAGATCTGAAGATAAAACGCATCTAGAAACCCCCAGAGTATCAGATCTGTGAGACAAAACACTAGATCCATAGTAGATATCCAAATCAACTGGATCAAGGATATTCCAGTGCTATCAAAGCCTTCTTCCTACCAGCCTGTGAATAAGTGCTTCTCATGACCCCATGATTATGGGAATAGGTGAAGAATACCCAGGGGGAGAGGACATATTGGAGATGAGTACATTCAGTACCGCAAAGGTCATAGCAGAGATAGGAGAGATAGAAACCGAATGGATTACACCCCCTTCCACACTCAATCAGATACAGAGCTAGATATAGAGGACATAGAGCATATCAGTTCAGACACAGAGGCCGAGATAGAGAGGACTATGGGTGACAGGCGTGAGACACCCGAGGGGAGGGGGAAAGACCCCGAGATACATCTTGACAACACACAGACCATGTTGAGTGACCTAGCTAGGGGACATAGAGACCCGTTGACAACCATACAACAGATGAAACTCAGTGCACAAATTCTCCAGCATAGTATGATCACTATAGGTGCCAATGCCGTAGGAGGACCGAGTGGTTTAGAAGGACACTAGGGAGGCAGGGCCAATGGCTCCAATGGATCTCAGGGAGGGGCTAGTACAAACCCTTCACTAGCCCGAGATTACACATCGTCTGGGAGGATTCCCCGACCTTTATATCCACAGTTCTAGACATGACAGACATTGGGAAAGCCTTTGGGACAACCAGGGCAGGGAGTAGGACATCAGGGTCAGGGGTAGGTGGTGCTACATGATCCGTTCAGGGAGTACATGAGAGACTACTTGCAATTAGGACCATATTTCCATGCAAACATGAGTTTGATGGACTAGTTTTCGATCAGATATCGAAATAGACCCCAGGAGGCATAGAGAGGCAACGACCAGGCTCACAACATGGATTCCATCAAGAAAGTGGGAAAACTAAACATTCCTACTTTCGATGGATCATCAGGTTGCTCATCTCAGGCATGGGTTCAAAAGCTTGACACATACTTCAATATTAACCAGATGATAGAGTCAGAAGCTATTAGCTTCACCACATTTCACTTGGAGGGGGAGGCTCACGAGTGGTGGTACCATGGACTAGTGACATTGGGTCACAGTCACATTACCTCATATTTGGAGTTCATGGAGAGGTTGATGGAGAGATTTGACAGGAGATATCCAGAGCTACACTTAAGGGATCTTACACAGTTGAGGTAGACCGGATCAATTGAGGACTTCATCTCAGAGTTCCAGCGGAAGGCCGTGGTCATATCTGATATATCAGAGCACAACTTGGTGATGTTTTTCACCGAGGCTTTGGCAAAACCATTGAGGGGTTGGGTTAAGGATTTCAAGCCTCACACCTTACAAGAGGCCATAGATGAGTTGATGGATGAGTTGCATGGAGTAGTTTTCTTCACCAAGATCGATCTACGATCTGGGTATCATCAGATTAGCATCAAGGAGCAGGATATAGAGAATACCACATTCATATGCCACTTCATACATTTTGAGTTCTTGGTCATGCCATTTGGTTTGACCAATCCACCGACCACTTTCTAGTCCTGCATGAACCCCATCTTCAGAGGAAAGTTGAGGAAATACCTTTTGGTGTTCTTCGATGATATATTGGTATACAAAAGGATGTGGGATGAACATTTGGCACATTTGGAGGAGGCCTTGAGCATTATGCAGGAACTATCATTATATGCCAAGGAATCCAAATGTGAGTTTTGCATGAGAGAACTACTATACTTGGGGCATATCATTAGTGAGCAAGGAGTACCGGTTCATTGAGAGAAGATCAGGGCCATTCTGGATTGGCCAACACCCAAGAACCTCACAAATTTGAAGGGATTCTTTAGGTTATGCAGTTACTACAGGTGGTTCGTCAAGGGATTTTCACAGTTGGGAGCACCACTCACAGACTTGACCAAGAAGGGTGTTTTTCATTGGACAGAGGAGTCACAAGAGACATTTGATAAAATGAAGGAGGTTATGAGGACAATCCCTATTCTATCCCTTCCATAATTCTCGCAGTCGTTTGTCTTAGAGTGCGACGCATCAGGGGTGCGGATTCGAGAAATTTTGATGCAGGGGGGCCACCCCATTGTGTTTGAGAGACAAAAGCTCCACGAGTCAAAGAGACTCTATATTATTTACAACAAGGAAATGCTAGTGATCATGCATGCCTTAACCAAATTTAGGCAGTATTTGGTAGGGAACAGATTTGTAGTGAAGATTGATCATAACAGTCTCAAGTATTTCCTATATCATAAATACCTCAGTGAGAGACAACATAAGTGGGTCTCAAAGATCCAAGCCTTTGACTTTGACATTGAGTATGTCAAGGGAAATAGGAATATCGTAGCAGATGCCTTGTCCAGGAGGCCATCAGGTGTTCGATGATGGACATTTATATAGATTGGAAAGATCTTTTGTTGGTGGAGTACTCCAATTTTTTTTTTCTTGTGAGGTGATGGATGGACAGGTGATTAATGAAATATATCAGGTTCTTGATGATGTCATTTTATACAAGGACTGGATCTACTTGGTTCCAAAATATACCCTGAAGGGGAAAATTATGAAGGTGTGTCATGATTCGCCTACAACAGGGCATCAGGGGTACTTCAAAACGTATAGGCATATGAGGGAGAGATTCTCATGGAAGGGTCTCAAGGATGATGTAATGAAACACATTTGGGAGTGCATGACTTGTCAGCAGAACAAGTCCGAACAGACACACACCGCAGGGTTGCTACAACCTCTACCCATTCCAGAGCAGAAATGGGAGAGCATTTCTATGGATATCATTACAAGCTTTCCTCGAGTGCAGGGAAGGGATTGTATATTTGTGGTGGTCGACAAGCTGACCAAATTTGCACATTTCTTTTCCATACCCATGGACTACAAGGCCATACAGGTAGCATAGTTTGTTTTTAGGGAGGTATTCCAGTTGCATTGTTTACCCAGGAATATAGTTAGTGATATATATGGGCGCTTCATCAACGCGTTTTGGTAGGAGATTTTTAGGTTGATTGTGGCGGGCTAAAAAAACAATGTTTAGGGTTGTTTTGAGGCCCTATACATTGTTTTTTTGGCTCGCCACAGTCATACTATAAATGGAGTCATATTTTTATGGAGGAATGTATAGCTCTCTGAAATACCTTTCCAACGGGCTATTATGCGCCTAAAACGAAGGTCGTATGCAAAAGTTATGACACTAGGAACTTGAGGTACTAAATTACACCGACTTACCCATAGGGCCCATATGAATTTTGGCGTTTCACTTTATAGGTTTATGTTTTTGGATGTCTAGGGTTTTGGCATTCATGAGTAATATGAAAAGGGCCTATGGATCCTCATTTTAATCCATTCTTCTCAAACATATGCGTGTAGCAACCACATCTCTTCTCAGAGATAGCTACCACCATTCGAGCAAGTTTCAGTTCTGCATTTTCAACCTATTTCATTATTTAATAGAATATATTGTTCACTGAATAATTGTGTTATTATTCCTATCTCTGTGTTTATGGTATCGAGTCTGTAATCAAGTCATTCCGCTCCTAAATCCGGATCACTAAAAGAGAGTACGACTCCTCTAATCAAGCTCAAAATTCCATGTGTGAGATCTCCAAGGTGAAAAAATGTCCTCATATCACACAAGTACCCTCCACAAGTCCTGGAATGATCCTCTCCAAGTCAAATGATGTCCAAACATGCTAAAACAACTAGAATACAAGTGCTCCAAAGGGGAAACACTCAAATCAAGTAAATGATGCATCCAAAAATGATGAAGGAGGAGAGCGCTTAAGAATCTGTGACCTGACATGTCAAGAGGTGACCCACGTATGTGGCAATATCCCCAAAGTGCCTTGGATGATGTGACCAATTCCTTGAGATTTGTGAACTACCTAGAGATCCGTGGAACTATCTCATTAAGAAATGTGAGACTACGTGAGCATCTATAGAACCATCTCCAATAGTCCATGGCCAAAGTGTGAAAAATACATAAGAAGGGATCCATTCTTAGGCATATGATAATTGTGCTTCCATAGGTATGACAAACTTTACAACATGATAAACAATATTACATAGATTGAAGTGAAACAACCTAGAGGTTCTCTAGGTCATATGTCCTAGTAGATCCATCCCAAGACCCTCGTGTACCTACCCAGGTCATAAATGACTGACATGGGACCAATTTAATTATCTCCAAGAGGTAGTAAAATAAGCTATAAGAGCAAGGCATATATTTAAATGGGGAGTAAGAGGACATGTCATAGCCAAATGCAAAGGTTTTAGAGCTACCACCTAGGTGAAACACTTTTACATAGATCATCTAAACATGGTCCAATATAATACATGAGTACAAAATGGTCACACTTTTGGATGACACATGATACAATAATAGAAAACATCATGGTGGCACAATTGATCATGGAACTCTAAGCTCAAATATAATCAATATAGACACACAATCTACTCATATGATGAGTCACATTTGGTGAAAAAATATGAGGTGCACTAGCGTGAATCTAAGGTGTAACAAATGGATCCAACTTAGGGACATGTTCTTGTCTTGAGAGTGCATGAGAACTCTAGAATATGAAAAAGACCCATTAACCTGAAACATTCTCACCAAATGGATGCCAAATGCATGGGAGGGTAAAGACACAAGTTCTTTGCCCCTTCCGTAAGATAGAAATAAATCCATTTGTAAATGAAATGGAACCAAGGAAAAGTTAGTAGCACCATATCTTAGAGAAAATATATAACATATGAGCATCATATTACTTTATTCTAAAACAAAATGAAAATGCAAAAATCAATAATGTAAATCAAATACATAATTAAATCTAATGCTTCATTCTAACTACTCTAATATAAATAAATAAACATGCTAGGTAAAATAAAAATAAAAATCCAATGCAACCATTTGACGAGTTCATCAATACCACCTAGGTGAAACACTTTTACATAGATCATGTAAGCATGGTCCAATACAATACATGAGTACATAATGGTCACACTTTTGGATGACACGTGATACATTAATATAAAACATCATGGTGGAACAATTGATCATGGAACTTCAAGCTCAAATGTCATCAAGATAGTTACACAATCTACTCATATGATGAGTCACATTTGGTGAAAAAATATGAGGTGCACTAACGTGAATCTAAGGTGTAACAAATGGATCCAACTTAGGGACATGTTCTTGTCTTGAGAGTGAATGAGAACTCTAGAATATGCAAAAGACCCATTAACCTGAAACATTCTCACCAAATGGATACCAAATGCATGGGAGGGGTGAAGACACAATTTCTTTGCCCCTTCCCTAAGATAGACATAAATCCATTTGTAAATGAAATGGAATCAAGGAAAATTTAGTAGCACCATATATTAGAGAAAATATATAACATATGAGCATAATCTTACTTTATTCTAAAACAAAATGAAAATGCAAAAATCAATAATCTAAATCAAACACACAAAAAAATTTAATGGTTCATTCTAACTACTCTAACACAAATAAATAAATAAACATGCAAGGTAAAATAAAAGAAATCCAATGCAACCATTTGATGAGTTCATTAATACCATGGAATTTACCTTTGTTCTTGGTCACAAACCAAAACAAAGAAACATCAAGCATGCCATAAGCATATGCCAACATTGACATCTCTCCTTGGCCCAAAACTGAAACAAGATCATGATCATCATGCAAGAGAAGAACAAAGGCATGCTAAGGCTGAACTGTATTTCTGCAAGCTTCATCAATCCAAAGGTAGATGGGGATGATGTAATTATTTTCCTTGATACAAGCATAGGACAACTTATCAATGTTACTCATAAAACCATCAAGCAAGTGGGGCTTTGAGGGTGGCTCCAATAGAAACCTACTAAAATATTGTTTCCCCTCGCTACTCTTAATAATATATGTAAATGAAGCATGAGAGAACCAATACGATTTGAAAAAATATGTAAAACCATGAATTATGGATGGCTACTCTTGTATGTGAGGCTAAAGGTTTTTACAATAATCCCAAGATTGATCATGTTGTCATCTACTCAATATTGTAGCCTAAAAAACACTATTACTAGATGGATTTTCATGCATAACAAAAGCATGAGTTGGGTACATCCATGGCTGAAAAATATATGATGTGATTTGACCATAAAGAACCCTTTATGTACTTGTAAATCAACCTTATTGGTGGGATGAAATTGCTGCTCATGCGTCATGAAGTAAGTTTCACATTCCCTGATCGTGATTGGATGTCCACAAGACCAAAAATATGCAAACCTATCATTAGAACCATCATCATCTATGTCATAAATGGGATACCCATCAAAATAAAAAAAACTTCTATCCCATTTATGCCTTTAAATATGGAGAAGAGAATCAATATTTTTAATTTCTTTGTTGTCACACTCTTCATCAAATAAGGATTTTTCCATTGTATTTTCATCTTCCAAGTTACTAAAGGATGCATCATAAAACTCAAAACCTTGGAAAGGAGCATAACATATCAAACCCTTGATTTCATGTGGAGGAGTACTCTATTGATTTTCAATGGAAGCATGAACATATTATTTATCAATGTTTGCTTCTTGAGGATATGCAACAAAATATTTAATATCCTTTGTTGAAATGTACACTTGACACTAAGAGGGGAGGTTGAATCCATGTCTGAAACTTTTGGCTACTTTTCACACTTTCATAAATTAAATAAATTATCTGAATAAGATATGTAGTTCAATTAATTAATCGTAATCATCTAAAACACAAACTGTATGGAGTAGATATAATATCTTTCTTTTATTTATTTAACTTGTATGAATACATATAAAATCAATCCTTTAATATCTTCGACTTCAACTGAATATGAGAGATCCAATTCTCTGATACAAGACCCGACTTGTAGTTCTCAGATCAAACTGAGAAATGAGGAATCCAACCCTCAAAATGAGACCCAGCTTGTTGATCTCATATCAGACCGAGATGTGAGGAATCCAATTCTCATAACAAGACTCAACTTGTAAACATGCACCAACCTGATAGAATGAACTTCCATTCAATCCATTATATATATATATATATATATATATATATATATATATATATATATATATATATATATATATATATTCCAAAGGTATGACATTGAAACCTTTTGTCTTTTAATAATGAACCATTGCACCCTTTCATTTATTTTAACAATAATAACTTCTATTATTATTATTAATAGTTTGTTAAAGACTTCAAATCCATTGCAATTTTTTTCAACATTTTAACCCATCATTAATTATTTTACTTGTTCTGGATTTGAATATTTGCAAACAAGCGCTTTCTTCAAACCATTATTTTCAAATGAATGTGGGCTCGTTACTACGAACTTAATCTCCATTTGCGCTTCCTTCATTATTATTCATATAATATCGTGAAAGGGATAATTCGTCATCATATATATGTTGATCAACCTTTTAAGAGTCTATCACAGTCATGGATAGACTTCGTTATTCAATCCCACACTTTTGCTGCATCCTCAATTCTCAATAGATCCGAATCAAGTTGTTACTTCACTATATGTTTCATTTTCCTGTACCTGGAATGGACAAGAGCTAGCTTATGACTCCCATTTGTTTTTCATATGACGCAACTACTGTGACCAATGGCTAGATACATAAGGTGCATGACTTATTATGTTTTAGCCTGTAGGGAATTCATTTCACCAAGTGACCATATATCGTGACCATGTGTTAACCCAGTTGGCTCTTTAGCTCATCACCACTTTTCATATGACCTTCACATGTGACCGAGGGTGGTGTCTAAGTGCTAACCCAAGATAGTGCTTAATTTCTTATCAAGATCGAAGATCATGTTTTAATTGCACGTTGAGATGGATGACTGTCATTTACTTCGGAACTTTGTCCTTCAGGACTTCCAGCCTTTGTAGTCATTCAACCTTCCCAGAGTGCATTTCTTCGAAGTGCATATACTATATCCGATGGTCAATTTGTAACACTTCCCAGCCTATAGTTTTAGACAAATTTACAAACATAGCATGACAATTTGTAACACTTTAATGTATCCTAACCCACACTGAAATTAAATATGAGGTAATGTCAAATTGACAATGAACCATACTTCCAAATCCTACTTTTGATTTTTTAAATTTAATTAAATAAATCATATTACCAAAAATTAAATCCTACTTTTAATTTTTAAAATTTAATTGAGTAAATCATATTACCAAAAATTGAACACATTCTAGATACTACTTGATGAAGATTTTCCTTATCATACCCCACCCTTAACCTTACCCTCAAACCTTTTGACACTTTTTTTTGTTAGGTCTGAAAATCTTGCCCCGTTGGCACACATACACATACACCTACACATTTGCTGGGCTTAAATGGGCTCAATCATTTTGCTTGAAAGCTACTTTGACATAATGAATTGTTTGTAGTCAAAAGCTCCTCGCTTGGATCCAAAATTCTTTCCACCTCAATAATTACATTCCCTCCTTAAATGGTCCTTTTCTTTTCACGTCGTTTTACCAAACATGGGATATTGGTCTTTCCCTTTTGAGTTACAATTTTTTTAATGAGTAGTAATTATTTTTCTGTTATTATTTGTGATGAACTATGAGTCTTATATTAAGAGCTTTTAAAATAAATTTTATTATGTTATTCTTTTCGTTGTACTTTGTCTTTAGTTCTTCACACTCTTCATCGACTCATGAGTTTATTGGAGAGTTTTTGTTTTTTTAAGTATATTTAAGAATTTATAGAAAATTGTGTAACCAAATAATAAAATTTAATTAAAACAAAATTGAGCAATCATGCGAGAAAGACAGAGAAAGATGAAAAGTGGTAAAGCATTTATTTTCCACATTGACAATAGAAAATGCAAATCAAAATCAAATGATACCAATAAAGCATCTTGTGATATGCAAGAACCAACATGTCACGTTTGACACCATGGTCATCAAGGTAGAATATTACCTATAAAAAATAAAGAAAATCTATATTTCCATGATTGGACAAAATTCAGTTTTGAAAAAATACATAATACATTGACTTATCCCATCTTGTGTTACTATCCAACAAAGCCAAAAATTCATAAAAACTATTAATATAAAAAAATAGTAATTAAATTATTAATATAAAAAATTCTTAAATTATATTATTATTTTTTTAAATTTTCCAATGCTTCCTAGGTTTGTTGTCTTCGTTTGTCATGAGTCCCTTTAGGTTCTTATGAATTCTACATCGCATTATTAAGGTACGATATTTTCTTAATCTATTCACTTAAATATGTGTTTATATTATTTTTTAAGAACTTCATCAATATTCATTATCGAAAATCCGTTCTCAATGTTAATCAAGTATATTAAAAACAACTCTTTTCATTATTTATTATTATTTTTAATTATTAATAAAAAAATGTTATAAATTGATAATTGATATCATTTAATACAAAGAAATTCTAATAAATATATTTAGTGTTTCTTAATTGTCTACATGGAGCTAACATTGTGTGGACTTGGTATTTAATTTAGTATCTTAATTAAAATTGTTATGGATCAT
>ML794532.1:346837-390758 GCA_009831015.1 Picea engelmannii
AATTGATGATCTTCAAACAATATTTAACCAAGAAATGTTGGAATTCAAGGAGGCATTTTTTAAATAACCGCATGAAGATATTAACCATCTAAATTTGCATGTGGAGTCTTCTGAGAATGATGAAGATGTGTTACGTGGGATTGCTTCCTAGGATAATGGAGACATGCAATTTTAGAACAACTTTAACTATCCAATGTTTAAGGGTTCTCTCTACCAGAACTGTATCAAGAAACCACAAACTCCAAACAATTTTATTCAAAGTGGAAGTGCTGGCACCAATCTCAAAAAACAATGGAGAAGAGAGGGGTCCCTTGGCAAGAAATATTGGCATAGTACTATTGATCCGGATTATTTTCAGAATGAAATGAAAGAAGAGATATTACAATGAAACACTCATGAAAATTGCCAGAAACAGATAAATACAACAATACTTTATTTCTATTAATGAAAGAATTGTAAAGAGACTATAAAAAGACAGAGTGCAAGACTCGCTAGAATGGTGGCACCTTTATCTCTGAGAAGAGATGTGATGGATACATTCATTCGCCAGAAGATAATTACAATGAGGCTTTGAAGGCCTTTTTATGATAAACATGAATGTCAAAACCTTAGACATCCAAAAACCTAACCCTAGGAGATGAAACACTAAAAGTCATGTGGGCCCCGTTTGGGTAAGTTAGTACATTAACTTCATGAGGTCGTAACTTTTGCATATGATCTTTGTTTTAGGTACGTGATAGCCCGTTGGAAAGGTATTTTCGAGAACTATGCATTATGTCATCAAAATTTGACTCCATCTACAGTTTGATTGTTGCAAGACAAAAGAACACTGGTTAGGTCCCCAAAACATCCCTGGAAGTACATCAAGATGTGTTGACATGAGAACATACAAAATAATCCAGTTGGATTAAGTGGGAGGCCACTAGTATCCACCTAGAAGATATGTAGGGCTTCAGATAGCCCCAAAAGTGTAGAACCCATAATTACAAAGAAGTACAGAAGAATGTGTTTCACTAAAAAATGACAAGAGGAGCCAGTTGTAATAGGTGGGTGGCCACCAATATCCACCTGGATCAATCCTCCCCCCTTGGGAAGCAATGGTCTCCATTACGTTGAGTGCCCAGGGAAGAGGGGAAAACATTTTCTGAATCTGAAGCTTGGTGAGTTGTGTGCCTTGTTGGAGAGGTTGTGCTTCTTGGTTTATGGAAGACTGTCACAAACTTGTTGTTGGAGGGGTTGAATCTGTTCTACCAACCTGTTGTCTCTAGGTTGGTAGGGGAATTGTGTAGGCACCATTGTAGGTGAAGTAACAATATCTTCTATCTCTTCGACAATCTATTTTTGTTGGATAAAAAGTGTTAAGGCAGTGGTTGTAGTGGTATTTTTTGCATCCTTTGAACAGACTGTGAAGAGGATGAATTTTGCAGTATGAGAGATTACCTTGCAGTGTTGTTTTGGTGGAGCGGTAGTCAGAACTACCTATGGTATCCTGTACAGATGCCCTCCCAGAGTAATAATGACACTAAGGGGTCTAGACTCGTAGACAACATGAAATTTTCACATATATGGTTGGCCCAAAACAACATCACAGACATCAAGAGGGTAAATATCACATACTACCTCATCCTTGAAGGGATGGATGCCATAAGACAGGTGACATTGCTGGCAAACGTGAAGATCTCATCCCTGGTGAAGCCACTCGATGTTGTATGGTTGTGGGTGTGGTGTTGTCAACAACCCCACCTTTTTGATGACCTTAGCTGAGATGAGGTTCTTCTAGCTGTCTTTATCAACAATGAAATGCAATGGGGTCCCCTTCACCCACATATGTGAATGGAAGAGGCGCTCCCCCTCTTCAGGATCTACTGGTTCTTCTAGTTGAATTGCTGTGGTCGTGACAGTAGCAGTGGGGTCTGCGTCGATGATCTATCTGTTTTCAATATTTTCTAGATCGGATTTTAAGTCAGGGTTCATCTTGTTAATGTTTAAACCATTATTATAGATGTTTGCATTTCATTAGATAACAATAGCATAATCCAATATGACTGAGAAATACATAATCACAAGAGACACAACATTTATCCTGGGAAACACTCTAGGGGAAGAAAACCTAGCAAAACTTCCTTAATATAGATAGCCAATACAATGCCAAGAGATCTCTATGCTAAAACAGAAAGTCCTCTCCAAGATATGTGCCACTCTCTCTCGCCTTTGCCGGTAATAGATCAGAACTTGTCTCTCAAACTGAGTAAGTGAGTTATATCCAAGTGAGGTGCTAGCCTCCTTTCTTTATACAAGTCTGGCACATGTGAAGTATCTCTTCACTGGCAGGGCCGCCTTCTCAAACTGGGTGGGTAAACCCACCTTTATTATATTTCTGGGTCTCTTTATTAATTGCTAGGGCTGACTTCTTATTCTGCCTATTATAATTGTCTTTTGACCAATCCGCAAAAGGGGATTTGGTCCTATTACAATGACCGACATGATCAATCCACAATGGGGATTGATCCTATGGATAATATATCAATAATAATAAGAACACTCTTTGCAGTTACAATATTTCAACACTCACCCTTAACAAGAAGGGCATTCTTCAGCAGCATCATGCGAGAGAAAGAGGACATCATCATCAACAACATCAATTGGGAGGACAACATAATCAATATCATCTTGGCTGGTGTATCTATAAATCATCGGAAGTTCTCTTCATTAGCAGCATCATCATTCTCAAAGGAATGCCATCATCATCTACATCAATATATATTAGTATAAAAACTGATACATCATCATCATCAAAACACAAGGCTGTCTCATCATAATAAAAGACTGGCTTTACGTCACAGCTGTCAAGATGGAAGCTCATTACTTGTATCATCTCATTGTCTTGCTTTACATCACAACACTCAAGTTGGAAGAAAGATACTCATCTTGCTTTAGGTCATAACCATCAGGTTGGAAGCAGGATACTAGACTGGCTTTACGTCACAACTATCTAGTCGGAAGATCAATGCTAGTCTCATCATATCATCTTTCTTTACGTCTGACAACTCGGTCAGAAGCAAGGAACATCTCATCTTGATTTACATCTGACACTGGTTCAGAAGCAAGGAACATATTATCTTGCTTTACGTCTGACAACTAGGTCAGAAGCAAGGAACATCTCATCTTTCTTTACGTCTGACAACTCGGTCAGAAGCAAGGAACATCTCATCTTGCTTTATGTCTGACAACTCGGTCAGAAGCAAGGAACATCTCATCTTGCTTTATGTTTGACAACTAGGTCAGAAGCAAGGAACACATCACATCTTGCTTTACGTCTGACTGCTAGGTCAGAAGCAAGGAACATCTTGCTTTACGTCTGACAACTCAGTCAGAAGCAAGGAACACATCACATCTTGCTTTACGTCTGAAAGCTAGGTCAGAAGAAAGGAACATCTTGCTTTACATCTGACAACTAGGTCAGAAGCAAGGAACACATCACATCTTGCTTTACGTCTGAAAGCTAGGTCAGAAGCAATGAACATCTTGCTTTATGTCTGACAACTAGGTCAGAAGCAAGGAACACATCACATCTTGCTTTACGTCTAACAGCTAGGTCAGAAGCAAGGAACATCACATCTACTCCCCCTTTCGAGGAAGGTCCTTTCGGACTATGCCAAGCTTATCTCAGAAGTACTCAAACTTTACACAATATAGAGGCTTGGTCAACACGTCAACAACATGTTCATCCGTGCTAATGTACTGGAACTTCAAGGCTCCTCTCTGTACCATGTCACGGATGTAATGACAATGGATCTCTATGTGCTTCGACCTGTCATGAAATATAGGATTCTCTGTCATCTTTATGCAGCTCTGGTTGTCACATAGAATCACGGTTGCTCTCATCTCCAAGTCAAATAGGTCGGTCAACAACTTTCGAAGCCATATAGCTTCACAGCTAGCAGAACATGCAAAAATGTATTCTGCTTCCGCTGTGCTGAGGGCAATACTAGATTGCTTCCTACTCTGCCATGAGATCATAGCTAACCCCAAAATGAAATAGCATCCTAAAGTGCTTTTCCTGTCTGAAACACTTCCTACCCAATCTGCTTCAGTGTATCCACTCAATGTGAAATTATGATCTCCATCATAGCTGAGACCATAATCTATTGTACCTTTGAGGTACCTCATCACATGTTTTGCAGCCACGAAGTGAACACATTTGGGTTCTACCAAAAACTGACTCAAGGTGTTCACGGAAAAACAAATGTCTAGTCTAGTGTTCGTCAGGTACATCAATGATCCAATAATCTGTCTATATAGTGTGGCATCAATCAATTCTGATGATGTGTCGACCAACAACTTCAACTTTGCTTCCATGGGTGTATTCATGGGCTTGCATTCCAGCATGTCGAATCTCTTTAAGATTTCGACCGTGTACTTCCCTTGATTAAGGAAGATCCTCTCAAGACTCTGCCATACCTCAAGACCTAAGAAGTAATGCATTAGGATGAGGTCTTTCATTTCAAATTCCGAGGCAAGTCTCTTTTTACATTCAACGATGAGCTTTTCTTCTCCAGTTAAGAATAAGTCATCCACATATAGTAGTAAGATTACTGGCTCATTATTCATAATTTTAAAGTAGAGATTTAAGTCTACTTTACTCTTGGTAAAGCCTAAGCTCGTCAAGAAATTGTCTATACGGCCATACCAAGCTCTAGGAGCTTGCTTCAATCTGTATAAGGATTTCTTCAATCTACATATATGAGATTTCCTATCTTCAACCTCAAATCCTTGAGGTTTCTCTATATACACTTCCTCTTCGATGACACCGTTTAGGAAAGATGTCTTCACGTCCATTTGGTGCAACTTCCACTTCATCTTAGCTGCAAGAGCTATGATGGTCCTGATCGAAGTGTATCTGGCCACAGGAGCGAATGTCTCTTCATAGTCAATGCCTTCCTTCGGGGAAAATCCACGAGTGACAAATCTTACTTTATACTTCTCAATACTTCCATCAACAACATGTTTTATTTTGAAGAGCCATCTGGAGGATACCACATCTTTATTCTTTGGTCTGGGAACTATTTCCCATACTTCGTTCTTCATTATAGATTGGTATTCCTCTGTCATGGCATCTGCCCATTCTTTCCTCTGAATGGCTTCTTCAAAACAGGTAGGCTCCTCTTCTAGGAGATCACACATCAAAGCCATATAGCTGGAGAATGGCTTTGGTCTTTTCACCTGTCTCGTGGTTCCTTGGGGAACACCGTACTTCTCTCCATCTTGAATAATCTCTCTAGCCCAGGCTGGCTTTCTTTTATGGAGGATCGTCATCTGAGGAGGTTCTTGTACTTCTACTATATCATGATCTTCTAGAAGTTCCTCATTAGGGGAAGTTACGACTTCCCTCTCTGGTTCTACAGCTTTGGGAACCTCCCTCATTGTAGTATTGGGGATTACGGGTTCCTCTTCATATACCTCTTCAAGCTGGCATATTTTAGATTTCTTGAGCACTGCATCTTCATCAAAGGTCACATCCCTACTGATATCAATGTGATGTTGACCTGGTATATAGATTCTGAAGGCCTTGGAGACCTCACAGTATCCCACAAATATTCCCACCTTTCCTGAAGGGTCCAACTTGTTTCTCTTTTCTTTAGGTATATGAATAAACACTGGACAAACAAATATTTTGAGATAGCTTACCTCTGGCTTCTTTCCGATGAACATCTCTTCTGGTGTCTTGAGCCCAAGTGCACTATGGGATAATCGGTTCTGCACATAAACAGCTGCCATCGCTGCTTCTGCCCATAAGAACATAGGAAGATCTTGATCATGGATCATAGTCTTCACAACTTCCAGTATGGTTCTGTTCTTCCATTCAACTACACCGTTTTGTTGTGGATTATAGGGAGTAGTGAGTTCCCTCTTGATTCCAACATCTTTGCAGAAGTTCAAAAACTCTTTTGAGGTATATTCTCCTCCATTATCTGACCTGAGTATATTGATCTTTCTTTCAGAAAGGTTCTCTATTAAGGCTTTAAATTCCTTGAACTTACTAAACACTTCATCTTTAGTCTTCAAGAAATATATCCAGGTTTTACGAGAGTAATCATAAATGAATGATACATAATATACATACCCGCTAATGGATGATGATGGCATTGGGCCACACACATCTGAATGGTTGAGTTCTAGGACTCCTTCTGTTTTGCTGTCCCGCTTCGGAAAAGGGTTCTTGACATTCTTCCCTTGTGCACAACCATTGCATACACCTTTATGGTCACCTTTGAGTTCTTGTAAACCTATGACTGCTTTGCATATGTATGGTAGCGCCTTGTAGTTGATGTGGGCTAATCTTTTATGCCAAAGTTCACATGAGTTTTCAATGGCATGAGTCATAGCAGCCTCTGAGTGACCCTTTAATTTATACAAGACATTTTCTTCATTGCCAATGATGATTGCTTCATTTAAGGTTTCTCCCTTAGCCCACATAAGAAATTCTCCATCTATAAAGGAAACTCTAAAGCCTTTCTTCTCTAAAGATGAAATGGAGAGTAGGTTCTTCTTCAAGCCTGGTACATATAGTACGTCCTTCATTTTTAGTGAATTCCCTGAATTTAGTTTATGGTTTGATTCTCCCACTCGCTTGATGGGGTACTGATAATCATCACCAAGTGTCACTTTCTGAGAAAACTTCTTCTTTGGGATACAAGAGAGAATATTTATTTGTCTCGTCATGTGCTTAGATGCACCACTATCAATGAGCCAAGTGTCCTCTCTAGGTGTTACAGATCCTGAGAGGGCTGAGATCAACACATGGTCTTTGATCTCCTCTCTCATAATCTTTATGGGTGGCTCTTCATCTTTGGCTACATGGGCATGAAGCCTATTTTGTTTTCTCTTGTATTCTTCTCGTTTGGCTAGAAAAAACTTCACAATGTGTCCCATCTTGTCACAATGATAGCATTGTACAGATGAGTAGTCTCTTTCCTTTCATTGTCCTTTCTTCTGAAATCTCCTTGGATGAGATTCTTTATGATTGAATTTATTTGATTATTGAGGCTCTTTATGAGTCTCCTTTTGGAAGTAGGGTTTCTTCATTCCTCCTTTGGTGTGAGTAGCTAGGGCTTGATCATCATCCTTAGCTAGTAATGCTTCCTGATTTGCTACTCTTGTTTCTTCTTGGATGCATTCTTCCCATAGGCTGTCGAACTTCAGTTTCTCCTTTCTGGCACATATCGTCTGGATGAAGGCATCCCAAGGTCTTGTGAGATCATTTAGGGCCTTCATAATGAGTTCGTATTCATCTATGGTATCTCCAATAACTTCTAGCTGTTCTTTGAATTATGAGATTTTGGAGAAATATTCCTGAATCATTTCTCCTTTCTGCATCCTTGTATTCTTCAATTGGGTTCTGAGATTCTTTTTCCGGTTTATGTTCTTTCCTTCATATAGTCTGGTCAAGGCATCAATCATTTATTTCGGGGTCTTCTTAGATGACACATAAGGGATCAGATGATCTTTGATTGAATCTGCAATGATTCTTTTGGCCCTTATTGTGTCCTTTTGATGCTTTTCCTTTTCTGTAGCATCTTCGGGTTCCGGTAATTCTTCCTTGACAAATATTGCTAGGTCATTCTCTTCAAGAATGAGGCCAATCCTATAGTTCTAGGCATGAAAAATTTCCACTCCTTCTAACTAGTCCACAAGCTTAATGCTCGCAGACATCTTTACCTGGAGCTAGGAAAATGACTGAAAAATGAAAGTGCTCAAAATAAAAAAATGAACTTACCAGGAGATGCGCTTGTCTGAGGCGAGCTTCCTGGTGTGTTTGGATATGAGAAAATCCAACTTTTTCCCCTTCAAATATGATCTGTGGATTTCTAGACTGGTGCTTCTGGTATCTCTGGTACTCTGGTACTTCTAGTACTTTTGGTACTGGTTTTCTGGTACTTCTAGTACTTTGTGAAACTAGGGTTTCACTTTCTGGGAGATCCAACCACTGAAAAGGTGCACTGATGATGCCAAATTGATCCTTAGGGGAGGGTGCAACTTTCTAGATAGTTTTAGGGCTGAAAAGATTCACTTTTGCAAAACCCTAATTTGCAGGTACAACAATAGTGACGTTTTTCTCTACCGAAAGATGCTTCCGTCAGCTTGGCTTTGATACCATGTTAATGTTTAAGACATTATTATAGATGTTTTCATTTCATTAGATAATAATAGCATAATCCAAGATCACTGAGAAATACACAATCACAAGATACACAACATTTATCCTGGGAAACCCTCTAGGGGAAGAAAACCCAACAAAACTTCCTTAATATAGATAGCCAATACAATGCCAAGAGATCTCTATGCTAAAACATAAATTCCTCTCCAAGATATGCACCTCTCTCTCTCTCCTTTGCCTATAACAGATCAAAACTTGTCTCTAAAACTGAGCAAGTGAGTTATATCCAAGTGAGGTGCTAGCCTCCTTTATTTATACAAGTCTGGGACGTGTGAAGTGTCTCTTCACTGGAAAGGCCGAATTCTCAAATTGGGTGGGCAAACCCACCTTTAGTATATTTCTGGGTCTCTTTATTAACTTCTAGGGCTGACTTCTTATTCTTCCTATTATAATTTTCTTTTGACCAATCCGCAAAAGGGGATTTGGTCCTATTACAATGACCGACATGATCAATCCACAATGGGGATTGATCATATGAATAATATATCAATAATAATAATAATACTCTTTGCAGTTACAATATTTCAACACATCTCCGTGTCTTTGACTCGACCACCAATGACTGTTTCGAGCGACATTCATAGGTGTTGTGCCAGAGGATTTTTTGGAATTCATACCACTTCCCAATGTCATTCTTCGTATTTACTTTACCCTTTTTGTCCTGTGTCTTGGATAAGTTTTCTATAGGTTGTTCGTTAGGGTCATCTTTATCGTGCTTTGGTTGTTGCAGATTTGCAGACTCAAATTCCCATTTATTCTGGTGCCTAAATTTCTGCTCGATTTTGATAGCATATTGATAGACAACTCTCAATGATGAGATGTTTAGGAAATCCATTTTGGTTTGGATGTACCTATGCATAGCCCCATGGTATTTTAGAACTAGATGTCGCTCAGAGTCTTTGATACCCAACTTGGTGCACAAGGTATGGAAAGTATTTGTGAACTCTGGCACTGTTTGGCTCTTCTCTTGTCCTAGTGTGGTCCATCTCATGTATTGGTCTTCATAGTTATCAACATGATAGTAATGTTCTTTGACCGCATCCACAAAAAAATCCCAAGTGAGATCAACCCCATATATTCCAGATTCCTCTGTGGAACTTTTCTCCCAATAAGTTTCCCACCAATGTTTGACATGGGGGAGAGCCTTGAGGAGTGCAAAGGTGATATTTTCCCCGTCGAATTTTTTTTGAACAGAGAAATAACCTTCTAATAGATTTAACCATTTTTCTAGGGCATCTGCATCTGTCTGACCTTCAAAGATGGGGATATCAAAATTAACTTGTACCTTGAAGGGAGAGGTTCCTCCAAAATGGCCGTTTGATGAAGATGTTCCTATTTCTATAGGCAGGTGTTGAAGGATGTGTGAAAAATTATCCATCATTTCGTTCCTCTGTTGCGTGAGAGCTTGCTCAAGCAACATGTTAATAGAATATTATACTCCGTCGTTTTTCTTTTCTGTTGCCATCGAGGGTTTTTTGGGCGTTTGAGAGTGATTTTCCTCAAGAGAGACAAACCCAAGACCCAACTGGCTATGCTCGGACCTCGTCAAGGACATGCACTGGAAAATGATCAAGAGAAGCCTACTCTGATACCATTGATCCTAATTATTTTTAAAACAAAATGAAAGAAAAGATATTACAATGAAACAATCATGAAAATTTCCAGAAACAGAGAAATACAACAATACTTGATTTCTGTTAATGAAAGAATTTTAAAGAGACTATAAAAATACAGAGTGCAAGACTTGCTAGAATGGTGGCAGCTTTATCTTTGAGAAGAGATGTGATGGCTACGCTCATTCGCCATAAGATAATTACAATGAGGCTCTGTAGGCATTTTTATGATAAACTTGAATTCCAAAACCCTAGATATCCAAAAAACTAACCCTAGGAGATGAAACGCCAAAAGTCACGTGGGCCCCGTTTTGGTAAGTTAGTACAATAACTTCCCGGGGTCGTAACTTTTTCATACGATCTTCGTTTTAGGTGTGTGATAGCCTGTTGGAAAGGTATTTTCGAGAACTACACATTTAGCCGTCAAAATATGACTCCTTCTACAATCTGACTATGGTGATCCAAAATAACATTGTTTAGGGCCCCAAAATGGCCCTGGAAGTGCAACAAGATGTGATGACATGAAACATACAAAATAATCCATTTGGATTAGGTGGGATGCCACCAATATCCACCAGGAAGATGTGTAGGGCTTCAAATAGCCCCGAAAGTGTAGAACCCACAATTAAAAATAAGTATAGAAGAATATGTTGCACTAAAAACTGACAAGAGGAGCCAATTGGAAGATGTGGGTGGCCACCAATATCCACCTAGATCAACTCCTCCTCCTGAAAGAAATGGTGGCCAACCTTGGCATGTAAAAGAAGGGGAAAATGTTGTAGTTTCTAGAAGAAGTCCTAGAAAAGAAGGGGAAAGAGAAATTGAAACCCAAAAGGATAATCATAGATCAAAGAATTCTTCACTAAGAGAAGCAACAAGCAATAAAAGTTGGAAAAAGGAGAAGGAAAAAATTCCCAACTATGTGATTCTGCAACCACGTATTGGTTTTATGACCCTAAAAAAAAATCAAATCAAGAATGTTTATCAATACTTAACATCATCAGTAGTGGTCATTGAGAAGGAGATGAGCATTACAGATGATAATAAAGCTAAATTGTGGGGGATACCCTGACCATTAACAAACACCAAGTTCCTCCACTCAAATGCAACATCTCACTTCTTGTCCATGAGTGGAATGGAAAAAAAACATACCAGTGTTGAATTTAAAGATGATAATGATTAGCTTATTGCACAACACTCTACAGGGATGTCATCTAACGATGCCAATGATGAAAGGGAGGAAATTTTATGTGCCGAATGATGGTCAACCATGAATATAATGGATTAGAAGCTCTACCTGGAAAAGAACCCACAAGCATTTAAAAGGTGCATCAGACATGGCATTGTGAAATCGATGAGGTTTGTCATTTGGAAATTGATTTCAGGTGGCCATGCTATTCTACTTGCAAACCCAGGAATTTACTCACTACTCCTCTGTGATGAAATTTCCCATAAATCAAAGTTAGAGAAGCTTATCGTTAAAGACACTTATGACACTTTTACATCATGCCAAGTATTTCAAATGATAGATGGAATTGGGCATAGGTCTCTCCACAATTTTTTGTAGGCATATTCAATTTACAACATGGAGGATGGATATACACAGGGGATGAATTTCATAGCGGGCATAATTCTGCTATACATAAATGAGGAAGAAGCCTTTTGGGTTATGGTAGCATTTCTCGAAGGCATGCAAATTTGAGGTGTGTATTTGGAAGGCCTTCCACTACTCCACTAGAAAATATACAATAAAATAATCTCAACAAGGAAAACTTTGTTATTTGCTATATGTAAACGGGATAGTGTAAAAGACACAAATCCTCTATATTTTTATGAAAATTTTATGAGCATATTATTCATTTTACTCTATTGCTCGATAGATAATGCTAAGTTCAAGGGTGATTTCCGAGATATTAATGGTATGCATTCCTATGTGATGTTCTCATTGGAAAAATTGATATTCAAATTTGTAAAACAACTTCAATCCATTGCATTGGTTGAGATGGAAGATAAATTACTTCAACTACATTTTTATGAAGGGTCAAGGGCACTAGAGAGATTCATAGACACAATGTATCTTTCAAACACTTGTATTTATCTACATGATGAAATTATATATTGATTTGAATGTACATCAAATCCTACTTGCTTATCCATCCAACTTATGGAACGTGGGCTATAAAATCTTGTAGTTGGAGCTATTTCCATGGAACCATCCTTTGCTAGTTTCTTGATCAAGGAATTCATGTCAACAATGGTTGATACCAAGGGAAGCCATAATGTTTTCCTTTCAAGAAATAAGAAGAAGTATGCATGTGATGATAAGTAATCATCAACCTATAATTCAATGAAGGGTGTTTGAATGTTGAATGGATTGGAGTAGAAGATAACATGAAATACATCTAAGGATTCTTATGCTTTTTACACATAAGACTTTTTATTTTGTAGGAATAAAAAGAACCAAAGGATCACATTAGAGGGGCTCTCTGAATTAAAGACCTTAAAAATTCCAATATAGAGGAAATTAATTTCGATGGTATAATTCCTGCAAAAAATATTCTCTATCATTCATTGAAACTCTATTACCTTGGAATTCCCTACCTATGTATGAATAATACATAATGCACTCCACATAATTGAAGGAATTCAAACAACAATAATAAATGTGTGAACAATCATAAAAAATTGAAGGTTTTCCATAGAATAATGTACAATGGAATTAGAATAATCACTCTAGCATTGATAATCGATATGGCTATGTATGGCAAGAAGAAAATATTATCCACCACAACTGAAGCACGACTTGATACTTTGGTCCTCGAGATAGAAATGAATAGTGGAAATAAGGAAATTCTTAATGAATCCTTTCATACATGTGATAATGCTATCGTAATGTATCATATTAATGAAAAACATCGTTTTAAGGAATGTGCCAAGTTGCCATGTGAATCCAATGATGTGCCTAGAAGGTGGTCATGGAGCGATGAGTGTGGAAATGAAGAGAGGAGAAGATCACAGTCGAAGAAATATACATTAAACTTAGGGAAGACAAAATAGATTATGAATCTAATGCATATTAAGTCCAGAGAAGGTGGTTCTGTATACAACAATAACCACATTACAAATCCTAATTCCAACCCTAAAAACATGGACAATATCATGAGTAATTATCAGAAAGAAGGCATTGTTACCTTGAGGAGTATTATAAAATTGTTTCCTTCAGTTTTGGACATAAGGTCATGTGTAGATGAATTTGAGTTGAATTCAAGGTTGACTAACTCATGGTTGTATATGTTGTCACTAAGGTGTGAACAATATCTCACCAAGTGCAGAAGAAATGTGGAGAAAATATATTATCTGAGACCTTGGACCTTCAAATTTTTGATAGCTACACTCAATTAATCTATGCTTTGAGGATGAAGCATTCCCAAGAGGGTATGGATTGTAATATACCCAAACATATATTAATTTTTATTTAATGATATATGTTTATATTGTAATTATTAATGGTTGTACCTTTCCTTAAATGCATGACCATTCAATCCCTACATGTATAAATACATAAATGTGTGTGTGTGTGTGTCCATTTATTTTTGGATTTATCCATAAACCCTTGAAGAGAGGAGGTTATCCATCCAAAATAGGTCAAATAGGGTTCAAGAAGGCTCAACGTCCTTCCCAAGTGTAAGGGAGACCCTAAAAACATGGTATAATTCTCCTCCAATGAATAAAGGTAAAAGATAAGACAACGTTTGGCCTCAAATCATGTGACCTCCACACTTTTGTGAGGTCTCTAAGGTCTAAATGATCGAGATGGATATTGGTGGCCACCCACCTATTCCAACTGGCTCCTCGTGTCCGTTTTTGTTCAGCACGTCTTTCTGTATTGCTTTATAATTGTGAGTTCTACATTTCTGGAGTTGTCTGAAGCCTCACACATTCTCTAGGTGGATACGGGTGGCCTCTCGCCTAATCCAACTGGCCTATTTTGTATGTTTTCATGTGAGCACATATTATTGTACTTTTAGGGATGTTTTGGGGCCCTAAACATTGTTTTTTTGGCTCACCACAGTCAAAATGTTGATAGAGTCACATTCTGATGGAAGAATGTGTATTTCTCTGAAAGAAATTTGCAACGAGCTATCATGCGCCTAAAACGAAGGTCATATGCAAAGGTTATGACCCTAGGAAGTTGAGGTACCAATTTACACCAACTTACCCATAGGGCTCACATGAATTTTGGCATTTCACCTTCTAGGGTTAAGTTTTTGGATGTCTAGGGTTTTGGAATTCATGAGTAATATGAAAAGGGCCTATGGAGCCTCATTGTAATCCATTCTGCTCAGACAGATGTGCGTATCATCCACATCTCTTCTCAGAGATAGTACCACCATTCGAGCAAGTTTCAGTTATGTTGTTTTACAGTTTCAACCTATTTCATTATTTAATAGAAGATATTGTTCAATGAATATTTGTGTTATTATTCCTATCTCTGTGTTTATGATATTCAGTTTGTAATCAGTTCATTCCTCTCCTAAATCCGGATCAGTGGTATCAGAGCGATTTTCTCTTCATTTATTTTTCTTCGTGCATGTCCCTGACAAGGTCTGGATACAATAAGTTGGGACTCAAACCAATCGAGCCATTACCAGATCGGCTGTGTCGAGCTCGACAACAATCCATGGGAGACGAAAAGAAAGATGATGGATAAGGAGATCCTATTAAATTTTTGCTCAAGGATTCCCTCGCATGACAAAGGAACAAAATGATGGAAAACTTCGCGCAGATCCTTCGACGGTTTCCCACGGGAGAATCATCCTCATCAGGAGGCCATGCAACCCCCTTCAAGGTACAGGTAAATTTTGATATTCGATTATTTGAAGGACTGATAGATGCGGATGTTGTAGATAAATGGTTAAATCTGGTCGAAGGATATTTTTCGGTCCACAATTTTTACGATTGGGAAAATATCACTTTTTCACTCCTCAAGGTTGTTCCCCATGTTAAAGACTGGTGGGATACCTACTATGAGAAAAGGGCCGTGGAGGAATCTACAATTTTTGTGGTGGCCCCTACATGGGATTCCTTCCAGAACGACATTAAAGAACAATACTAACCTGTTGGAATCTATGAGGACCAATACACCAGATGGACCATTCTACGTCAAGAAAGGGACCAGACAGTACTAGACTTCACCAATATTTTCCATACCCTCCGCAAGAAATTGGGTATCAAATATTCTGAGCATCATTTGGTACTCAAATACCGTGATTGTTTGCATAGATACATTCAAACATAAATGGAGTTCCTTGACATCGCCTAATTGAGCACAACTTATAGATACATTGTCAAGATCGAGAAGAAATTTAAGTAGAAACATAGAGAGTTTGGATCTGCAAACCCCTCACAGCCGAAGCAGGGAAAAGGAAACCCTAACCCAAAAAACAGAGGACCAAGTCACAATGGTCATCCTCAGGACAATCCGTCCAAGCTGCAACACAAGAAGGGAAACAAGAAAATGAAGAAGGATGCGGGAAAATGGTGTGAGTAACATAAAAGTCCTTGGCACAACACTGACGAATGCCGCTCCAAGAAGTCCCTTATGGTCGAGCTGAAGGCTTCCGAGTCAAATCCTAAAGGAGGGAAGAAGATTATTGATGTTGAACCCAGTACCATGGTCGCTACCACCAAAGTCCATCCAAGCGAACCAGAAGAATCAAAGGAAGGGGAACACCTCTTTCACTTGTAGATGTGGGTCAAGGGGGCTCCGATTCACTTCATTGTTGACAAGGGTAGTCATAAGAACCTGATTTTAGCAGAGGTCATCAAGTGGCTGAACCTACCAAAAACACCACACCCGCAACCCTACACCATCGGTTGGCTTCGTCAAGGAAGATATCTCCGTGTCAACCAACAATGTCGTCTGACCTACCACATCAAGCCTTTCAAAGATGAGGTACTGTGTGATATTGCTCCCCTTGAAGTTTGTGATGTTATTTTAGGACAACCATATTTGTGGAAGAATCATGTTGTGTATGATTCTAGTCCCCGTAGTGTTATTATTACTTTGGGTAGACAATTGTACAGGATCCCAGAGGTGGCACCGCCTACTGTTATTTGTTTAATCTCTACTAAGCAATGCAGTAAGGTCATTTCATAGACTAGGAAGTTCGTCTTCTTTATGATTCGTGCTCACAGTAAGAAGAAGGTCACCACCACATCCATGGCCTCTACACAACACCTCTCTTTACAGAAGAAGCAAGTGGATGGGATCGTGGAAGAATACATAGACATCTTCGTCTCACCTACAGGGGTACTGACACATTGCCAAGTCAAGCATCCAATGGATATAACCTTGAGGCACCTCTACCTAATGGACCAGTCTATCGATGCCCGTTGATGGAGAATGAAGAAATCAAATGTCATATCCAAGAGCTTCTTCAAAAGGGGCACATCAGACCCAACTCCTCCCCTTGTAGAAGCATGATTGTATTGGTGCAGAAGAAGGACATGACTTGGCGGCTTTGCATTTATTACAGAGCCTTAAACAAAATCACAGTCAAGAAATGCTATCCCATTTCCAAGATTGATGACCTTCTTGACCAACTCAAGGGGGAAAAGTTCTTCAACGAGATTGACCTGAAGTCTGGCTACCACCAGGTTCCCATCGAACCAACGGATGTCTGGAAGAAATCCTTCAAGTCTAAGGAAGGTCTCTATGAATGGATAGTCATGCCCTTTGTCTTAACAAATTCACCAGCCACTTTCAGGAGGTTGATGGATGATGTATTGAGACCCTTCACCAAATCCTTTGTGGTAGTATATTTGGATGACATCCTCATCTTCATCAGAATGTGGGAAGAGCACATGCAGCATATTCAACAGGTTTTGAGCACTCTGCGACAACACACGCTTTATGCCAACTTGGAAAAATGATCTTTTGGCATGAACAAGGTCCAATACTTGGGCTACATTGTGGATGAGCATAGGGTACATGTTGATCCAGCTAAGATCCAAGTCATCTGTGACTGGCCAGCCTCAACCACACTGACCGAGCTTCCAAGCTTCTTAGGACTGGCAATTTTTACCGATAGTTCATGTTGGGATTCTACCATATTGTCTAGGCCCTCAACCAAGTGACCAAGGGTGGTGGTAGATCCAATTTTGTGTGGGGGAAGGAGAAACAATGAGCATTCGAAGATCTAAAACATCGTTTGTGCTCAACTCTAGTACTCTCCTTGACCGATATGAAACAACCCTTCGAGATTGAGCCTGATGCATCTGACTATGATGTGGGTGTAGCTCTCACTCAACACGGGCATCCAGTAGCATACCATAGTGAGACACTCTCTGATACTGTCCGTATATACCCCACCTACGACAAGGAAATGTATTCCATTGTACAAGCTTGACGTCAATGGAAACATTACATTCTGGGGACATAGACGATCATACACACTGATCACAAGCCTCTGCAGTTCATACAAACACAGGGGAAATTGCAGAATGACCGCCATCAAAAGTGGTCCACCTATTTGTAGCAGTTCCATCTCAACATCAAGTATAAGACATGTATCTCCAATCATGTCGCTGACTGCCTCAGTCGGCCTCCTGTGGTTTCACTTACCACTGTACTCCATTACCGTGGACATGAAACATCACAGTGGACCCAAATTTACCAGCAAGATCCAGACTTTGCCACCACATATCATCTCTTGGGTACAGGTGCCACTGTCACTGATTTTCACATCCAGGACAGATTGTTATGTGATGTCCCATTCCAAAGAGTAGGCCAACATGGAGTAACTTAGTAGTCTATATGTTCCCATAGACTATAGTCAAGCACAAATAGGGAACAAAGGGAGAAATAAGGGTGATTTGGTGGCTAAAGGCTGAATTAAGCCAAAAAGCATAGGAAAAGTCACTTAAGCCTAAGTCAACGAAGAATTAGAACGAAAAGGTGCTAAAGGGGGACTTAATTAATTAATTATTCACCTTAGGAGGAAAAGCACCTAGCTTAAGTGAGGTCAATGGTGAATTAGATCAGGAAGAGTATAAAGGGAGGAATTCAACCTAATTCCTCATTATGTTATGTTATGATTTGATGTTGAGAGTTCCCAGAGGAGGAAGAGATTCAACTTCTACTGTTTTGTGGATTTCTAGAGGAAACCACCACCATTGATTAGTTTCGGTGTGGAGAGACACACCCTAGCCCATCGGAGATACCATTTAGGTATTTCACCGTTCTATTTAAGAGTATCCAGTTTGCAGTGTTGCGAAGTTTATCCAGTGAGGGCGCAAGTTCATATAGAGGGTTTGTGTAGTTGCACGAGATCAGAGATCGGATTGTAGTTTCCTTCCGAACTAGTTGATATCCAGGGCTAGGGCGCATTGATTGAGCCATCTACCATCATATTAGGATGGTGGAATCCTTTAGATCAGATCATTCATCCATCTAGGGCGCGGTTCTTGTGGAAGGACAGTTGGGGTCATAGACGGAGCATCAGAGTATATCTGAGGAAACCCTTCAGACCCAGTTCCACATTTGTTGGGGTGAACATTTTGAGTCCTATATCAGTCGATTCCATTGGTGGAATCATTTGGGAGCATCCAGAGAGCGCAGGAGGTGCGCAGACCCCTAGGGGATGAGATTCGAAGCATCAAAGGTCAGATCTTCCATACGATAGTCACCAAGATCAGTCTAGAGGCCAGGGCACTTCTATTGGGACAATTTCCAACTCATTCCACCAAGTATAACCTTCCGAACAAGTTTTCCAATTTGTAGCGGTTATTGTGCTTCTCTGGAACTGTCGATTTTGCCGATCTATCTGTGCATGCATCAGATCTTCCTTCATATTTTGATCACGGGTATTTTATGTTATTTTCTTGTCTTCCAGTGACAATCTATGAGATCTAGTTGATGACTGTCTTCTATATTTCCATTATTTCATTGTATTTCCCTACTTGAATCTCATAATACATATTATTGGGCGGTTGTTGTTCCTTATTTCCGCATGCATCATATTTATATTGTTTAAACCATAATGTATAACATGCACATACAACAACCACAAAAAATCTCAAGCACATAACTAAAACACGTCCAAAAACTCCAAGAGTATAAGATCTGAAGATAAAACGCATCCAGAAACCTCCAGAGTATCAGATCTGTGAGATAGAACGCTAGATCCATAGTAGATATCCAAATCAACTGGATCAAGGATATTTTAGTGGTATCAGAGCCTTCTTCCTAGAAACCTGTGAATAAGTGCTTCTCATGACCCCATGATTCTAGGAATAGGTGAAGAATACCTAGGGGGTCATGGACATATTAGAGACAAGTACATTCAGTACCGTAAAGGTCATAACAAATATAGGAGAGATAGAAACTGAATGGATTACACCCCCTTCCACACTTAGTTAGATACAGAGCCAGATATAGAGGACATAGAGCATATCAGTTCAGACACAGAGGCCGATATAGAGAGGACTATGGGTGACAGGCGTGAGACACCCGAGGGCAGGGGGAAAGGCCCCGAGATACATCTTGACAACACACAGGCCATGTTGAGTGACCTAGCTAGGGGACATAGAGACATGTTGACACCCATACAAGAGATGAAACTTAGTGCACAAATTCTCCAACATAGTATGAGCACTATAGGTGCCAATGTCGTAGGAGGACCGAGTGGTTCAGGAGGACACCAGGGAGGTGGGGCCAGTGGCTCCAATGGATCTCAGGGAGGGGATAATACAAACCCTTCACCAGCCCAAGATTACACATTGTCTGGGAGGATTCCTTGACCTTTATATCCATAGTTCCAGACATGACAGACATTGGGAAAGCCTTTGGGACAACCAGGGTAGGCAGGAGGACATCAGGGTCAGGGGTAGGTGGTGCTACAAGATACATTCAGGGAGTACATGAGAGACTACTTGGAATTAGGACCAGATTTCCATGCAAACATGAGTTTGATGGACTACTTTTCGATCTGATATCGAAACAGACCCCCAGAGGCACAGAGAGGCAACGAGCAGGCTCACAACATGGATTCCATCAAGAAAGTGGGAAAACTAAACATTCCTACTTTCGACGGATCATTAGGTTGGTCAGCTCAGGCATGGGTTCAGAAGCTTGACACATACTCCAATATTAACCAGATGATAGAGTCATAAGCTATTAGCTTCACCACATTGCACTTGGTGGGGGAGGCCCACGAGTGCTGGTACCATGGACTAGTGACATTGGGTCACAATCACACTACCTCATATTTGGAGTTCACAGAGAGGTTGATGGAGAGATTTGACAAGAGATATTTATAGCTCCACTTCAGGGATCTTACACAGTTGAGGTAGATCGGATCAATTGAGGACTTCATCTCAGAGTTCCAGTGGAAGGTCATGGTCATATCCGATATATCAGAGCACAACTTGGTGATGTTTTTCATTGAGACTTTGACAGAACCCTTGAGGGGTTGGGTTAATGATTTCAAGCCTCATAACTTACAGGAGGCCATTGTGCACACGAGAGACATGGGGGACTCAAAGCAAAAACCCAAAACGTTTACCAAACCCTTTGTACCACAGAGAGACAAGGATCAAAAGAATCCTCAAAGGGAATGGAAGGGTAAGCCCAAGTTGGATGATGACACGAGACGAGAGTTGATGAGGAAGAAGATTTTCTTATCTTGCGGAGGCCCTTGGGTCCCAGGGAATAGATGCATGGGAAAGGGATAGATCCACTACATTGAAGTGGAATCAGGCAGTGAAGAGGAGGACAAGGATATCGGGGCACAAGCATACAATGATTCAGAGGATGAGACCACTCATGAGCCAGAGTAACAGCCATAGAAACCTTAGATATCGATAGGGGCACAAACCAAGGAGGAGACAAAACCTCGTTGAGAGGTAAAACGATGAACCATGGCTACCCTTTCAGGATTACCCAGGACCGGTCCTAGGTACAACACTCCCAGGCTCAAGGGCCTTGTATAGGGGCATCGCATGACCGCTTTAGTTGATGGTGGGGCCACCCACAATTTCATAGATGCGTATTTAGTAGCCAGGAGGGGGTTACACATTGAGGAGTTTGAGGGATTCCACTTAGTTGTGGAAGATGGATACATGATGACATGTTTGGACATGATCCTAGACCTAGATGTCAAACTAGGCAACTACACCTTGACATACACTTTCTATGTAGTTGACATGTCAGATACACGTGCAATATTGGGGGTACAATGGTTATATTCATTAGGAGATATTGGGTTAAACTATCAGACGTTGACCATGAGCTTCAGAGATGCTAGTGGATCGAGAGTGGTACTGAGAGGCATGTCTACAGGATCACCACAAGCATTATCGACAAAATGGATGGAGAGGATCTTTCGTCACGGTGATGTAGCCTATGCAACATAGTGTTTGATCACCACACAGAAGGATTCAGAGGGTAGAGAACAATACCATCCAAAGATCAGAGAGATTCATAGCTAGTATGATCCACTGTTTGGACCAATACCACCAGGGATACCACTATATAGAGGATTTGAGCACATGATCGAGTTGGATGCAGGGGATACACTAGTGCTCACTGCGCCTTATAGGAATCCCAAGAGGTTCAAGGATGAGATTTAGAAAGAAATCAAATAATTTCTTGCGATGGCGAACATCAGGCCCAACACGAGTCCTTTTGCCTCTTCAGTCATTCTGGTACTAAATAAGGATGACATATTGTGAATGTGCATTTATTACAGACCTCTCAACAAGAAAACGATAAAGAATAGGTACCCCATTCCGCGCATAGATGAGTTGATGGATGAGTTGCATGGAGTAGTTTTATTCACCAAGATCGATCTACGATCTGGGTATCATCAGATTAGCATCAAGGAGAAGGATATAGAGAATACCACATTCATATGCCACTTCAGACATTTTGAGTTTTTGGTCATGCCATTTGGTTTGACCAATCCATCGACCACTTTTTAGTCCTGCATGAACCCCATCTTCAGAGGAAATTTGAGGAAATACCTTTTGGTTTTCTTCGATGATATATTGGTATATAACAGGATGTGGGATGAACATTTGGCACATTTGGAGGAGGCCTTGAGAATTATGCAGGCACAGTCATTATATGCCAAGGAATCCAAATGTGAGTTTTGCATGAGAGAACTACTGTACTTGGGGCATATAATTAGTGAGCAAGGAGTACAAGTTCATCAGGAGAAGATCAGGGCCATTCTGGATTGGCCAACACCCAAGAACCTCACAAATTTGAAGGGATTCGTTGGGTTATGCAGTTACTACAGGTGGTTCATCAAGGGATTTTCACAGTTGGGAGCACCACTCACAGACTTGACCAAGAAGGGTGTTTTTCATTGGACAAAAATGTCACAAGAGACATTTGATAAAATGAAGGAGGTTATGAGCACATGCCCTATTCTATCCCTTCTAGACTTCTCACAGTCGTTTGTCTTAGAGTGCGACACATCAGGGGTGGGGATTGGAGCAGTTTTGATGCAGGGGGGCCACCCCATTGTGTTAGAGCTGAAATCTCCATGAGTTAGAGAGAATCTATCCTATTTACGACAAGGAAATGCTAGTGATCATACATGCCTTAACCAAATTCAACTAGTATCTGGTAGGCAACAGATTTGTAGTGAAGATTGATCATAACAGTCTCAAGTATTGCCTATATCATAAATACCTTAGTGAGAGACAACATAAGTGGGTCTCAAAGATCTAGGCCTTTGACTTTGACATTGAGTATGTCAAGGGAAAGAGGAATATCGTAGCAGATGCCTTGTCTAGGAGGCCATCAGGTGTTCGATGATGGACATTTATATAGATTGGAAAGCTCATTTGTTGGTGGAGTACTCCAAAAACAAATTTTCTTGTGAGGTGATGGATGGACAGGTGATTGATGAAAGATATCAGGTTCCTGATGATGCCATTTTCTACAAGGACCAAATCTACTTGGTTCCAAAATATACCCTGAAGGGGAAAATTATGAAGGTGTGTCATGATTTGCCTACAATAGGGCATCAGAGGTACTTCAAAACGTATAGGCAAATGAGGGAGAGATTCTCATGGAAGGGTATCAAGGATGATGTAATGAAACACATCTGGGAGTGCATGACTTGTCAGCAGAACAAGTCTGAATAGACACACACTGCAGGGTTTCTACAACCTCTACCCATTCCAGAGAAGAAATGAGAGAGCATTTCTATGGATTTCATTACAGGCCTTCCTCAAGTGCAGGGAAGGGATTGTATATTTGTGGTGGTCGACAAGCTGACCAAATTTGCACATTTATTTTCCATACCCACAGACTACAAGGCCATACAGGTAGCATAGTTTGTTTTTAGGGAGGTATTCTAGTTGCATGGTTTACCCAGGAAGATAGTTAGTGATAGATATGGGCGCTTCATCAACGCGTTTTGGCAAGAGATTTTTAGGTTGATTGTGGCGGGCTAAAAAAAAATGTTTAGGGATGTTTTGAGGCCCTAGACATTGTCTTTTTGGATCACCATAGTCAGACTATAGATGGAGTCAGATTCTGATGGAGGAATGTATAGCTCTCTGAAATACCTTTCCAACGGGCTATCATGCATCTAAAATGAAGGTCGTATGCAAAAGTTATGACACTAGGAAATTGAGGTACCAAATTACACCAACTTACCCATAGGGCCCACACGACTTTTGGCGTTTCACCTTATAGGGTTATGTTTTTGGATGTTTAGGGTTTTGGCATTCATGAGAAATATGAAAAGGGCCTATGGATCATCATTGCAATCCATTCTTCTCAAATGGATGCGCATAGCATCCACATCTCTTCTCAGAGATAACTACCACCATTCGAGCAAGTTTTAGTTCTGCATTTTCAACCTATTTCATTATTTAATAGAAGATATTGTTCACTGAATATTTGTGTTATTATTCCTATCTCTGTGTTTATGGTATCGAGTGTGTAATCAAGTCATTCCGCTCCTAAATCCGGATCACTAAAAGAGAGTACGAATCCTCTAATCAAGCTCAAAATTCCATGTGTGAGATCTCCAAGGGGAAAAAATGTCCTCATATCACACAAGTAACCTCCACAAGTCCAGGAATGACCCTATCCAAGTCAAATGATGTCCAAACATGCTAAAAAAACTAGAATACAAGTGCTCCAAAGGGGCAACACTCAAATCAAGTAAATGATGCGTCCAAAAATGATGAAGGAGGAGAACGCTTAAGGATCTGTGGCTTGATATGTCAAGAGGTGACCCACTTATGTGGAAATAGCCCCAAAGTGCCTTGGATGATGTGACCAATTCCTTGAGATTTGTGAACTACCTAGAGATCTGTGGAACTATCTCATTAAGAAATGTGAGACTACATGAGCATCTATAGAACCATCTCCAATAGTCCATGGCCAAAGTGTGAAAAATACATAAGAAGGGATCCATTCTTAGGCATATGATAATTGTTCTTCCATAGCTATGGAAACCTTTACAACATGATAAATAATTTTACATATATTGAATTGAAACAACCTAGAGGTTCTCTAGGTCATATGTCCTAGTAGATCCATCCCAAGACCCTCCTGTACCTACCCAGGTCATAAATGACTGACATGGGACCAATTTAATTATCTCCAAGAGGTAGTAAAATAAGCTATAAGAGCAAGGCATATATTTAAATGGGGAGTAAGAGGACATGCCATAGCCAAATGCAAAGGTTTTAGAGCTACCACCTAGGTGAAACACTTTTACATGGATCATCTAAGCATGGTCCAATATAATACATGAGTACAAAATGGTCACACTTTTGGATGACACATGATACAATAATATAAAACTTCATGGTGGCACAATTGATCATGGAACTCTAAGCTCAAATATAATCAATATAGACACACAATCTACTCATATGATGAGTCACATTTGGTGAAAAAATATGAGGTGCACTAGCGTGAATCTAAGGTGTAACAAATGGATCCAACTTAGGGACATGTTCTTGTCTTGAGAGTGCATGAGAACTCTAGAATATGAAAAAGTCCCATTAACCTGAAACATTCTCACCAAATGGATGCCAAATGCATGGGAGGGTAAAGACACAAGTTCTTTGGCCCTTCCCTAAGATAGAAATAAATCCATTTGTAAATGAAATGGAACCAAGGAAAAGTTAGTAGCACCATATCTTAGAGAAAATATATAACATATGAGCATCATATTACTTTATTCTAAAACAAAATGAAAACGAAAAAATCAATAATCTAAATCAAATACACAATTAAATCTAATGCTTCATTCTAACTACTCTAATATAAATAAATAAACATGCTAGGTAAAATAAAAATAAAAATCCAATGCAACCATTTGACGAGTTCATCAATACCACCTAGGTGAAACACTTTTACATAGATAATGTAAGCATGGTCCAATACAATACATGAGTACATAATGGTAACACTTTTGGATGACACGTGATACAATAATATAAAACATCATGGTGTCACAATTGATCATGGAACTCCAAGCTCAAATATCATCAAGATAGTCACACAATCTACTCGTATGATGAGTCACATTTGGTGAAAAAATATGAGGTGCATTAATGCGAATCTAAGGTGTAACAAATGGATCCAACTTAGAGACATGTTCTTGTCTTGAGAGTGAATGAGAACTCTAGAATATGAAAAAGACCCATTAACCTGAAATATTCTCACCAAATGGATACCAAATGCGTGGGAGGGGTGAAGACACAATTTCTTTGCCCCTTCCCTAAGATAGAAATAAATCCATTTGTAAATGAAATGGAACCAAGGAAAATTTAATAGCACCATATCTTAGAGAAAATATATAACATATGAGCATAATCTTACTTTATTCTAAAACAAAATGAAAATGCAAAAAACAATAATCTAAATCAAACACACAAAAAAATCTAATGCTTCATTCTAACTACTCTAACACAAATAAATAAATAAACATGCTAGGTAAAATAAAAAAAAATCCAATGCAACCATTTGATGAGTTCATTAATACCATGGAATTTACCTTTGTGCTTGGTCACAAACCAAAACAAAGAAACATCAAGCATGCCATAAGCATATGCCAACATTAACATCTCTCCTTGGCCCAAAACTGAAACAGGATCATGATCATCATGCAAGAGAAGAACAAAGGCATGCTAAGGCTGAACTATATTTCTGCAAGCTTCATCAATCCAAAGGTAGATGGGGATGATGTAATTATTTTCCTTGATACAAGCATAGGACAACTTATCAATGTTACTCATAAAATCATCAAGCAAGTGGGGCTTTGAGGGTGGCTCCAATAGAAACCTACTAAAATATTGTTTCCCCTCGCTACTCTTAATAATATATGTAAATAAAGCATGAGAGAACCAATACGATTTGAAAAAATATGTAAAACCATGAATTATGGATGGCTACTCTTGTATGTGAGGCTAAAGGTTTTTACAATAATCCCAAGATTGATCATGTTGTCATCTACTCAATATTGCAGCCTAAAAAACACTATTACTAGATGGATTTTCATGCATAACAAAAACATGAGTTGGGTACATCCATGGCTGAAAAATATATGATGTGATTTGACCATAAAGAACCCCTTATGTACTTGTAAATCGGCGTGGGATGAAATTGCTGCTCATGCATCATGAAGTAAGTTTCACATTCCCTGATCGTGTTTGGATGTCCACAAGACCAAAAATATGCAAACCTATCATTAGAACCATCATTATCTATGCCATAAATGGGATACCCATAAAAATAAAGAAAAATTCTATCCCATTTATGCCTTTAAATATGGAGAAGAGAATCAATACTTTTAATTTCTTTGTTGTCACACTCTTCATCAAATAAGGATTTTTCCATTGTATTTTCATCTTCCAAGTTACTAAAGGATGCATCATAAAACTCAAAACCTTGGAAAGGAGCATAACATATCAAACCCTTGATTTCATGTGGAGGAGTASTCTATTGATTTTCAATGGAAGCATGAACATATTATTTATCAATGTTTGCTTCTTGAGGATATGCAACAAAATATTTAATATCCTTTGTTGAAATGTACACTTGACACTAAGAGGGGRGGTTGAATCMATGTCTGRAACTTTTGGCTACTTTTCACACTTTCATAAATTAAATAAATWAWYTGAATAAGATATGYAGTTCAATTAATTAATCRTAATCATCTAAAACACAAACTGTATGGAGTAGATATAATATCTTTCTTTTATTTATTYAACTTGTATGAATACATATAAAATCAATCCTTTAATATCTTTGACTTCAACTRAATATGAGAGATCCAATTCTCGGATACAAGACCCGACTTGTAGTTCTTAGATCCAACTGAGAAATGAGGAATCCAACCCTCATAATGAGACCCAGCTTGTTGATCTCATATCCAACTGAGATGTGAGGAATCCAATCCTCATAACAAGACTCAACTTGTAAACATGCACCAACCTGATAGAATGAACTTCCATTAAATCCATCATATATATATATATATAGATATTCCAAAGGTATGACATTGAAACCTTTTGTCTTTTAATAATGAACCATTGCACCCTTTCATTTATTTTAACAATAATAACTTCTATTATTATTATTAATAGTTTGTTAAAGACTTCAAATCCATTGCAAATTTTTTCAACATTTTAACCCATCATTAATTATTTTACTTGTTCTAGATTTGAATATTTGCAAACACATGCTTTCTTCAAACCATTATTTTCAAATGAATGTGGGCTCGTTACTACGAACTTAATATCCATTTGTGCTTCCTTCATTATTATTCATATAATATCGTGAAAGGGATAATTCGTCATCATATATATGTTGATAAACCTTTTAAGAGTCAATCACAGTCATGGATAGACTTCATTATTTGATCCCACACTTTCGCTTCATCCTCAGTTCTCAATAGATCTGAATCAAGTTGTTACTTCACTATATGTTTCATTTTCCTGTACCTGGAATGGACAAGAGCTAGCTTGTGACTCCCATTTGTTTTTCATATGTCCAAACTACTGTGACTAATGACTAGATACATAAGGTGCATGACTTGTTATGTTTTACCCTGTAGGGAATTCATTTCACCAAGTGACCATATATCGTGACCATGTGTTAACCCAGTTGGCCCTTTAGCTCATCGCCACTTTTCATATGACCTTCACATGTGATCGAGGGTGGTGTCTAAGTGCTAACCCAAGATAGTGATTAATTTCTTATCGAGATCGACGATCATGTTTTAATTGCACGTTGAGATGGATGACTGTCATTTACTTCAGAACTTTGTCCTTCAGGGACTTCTAGCTTTTGCACTCATTCAACCTTCCCAGAGTGAATTTATTCTAAGTGCGTATACTATATCGGATGGTCAATAGTTAATATTTCATTGGATGGATGATCATGGATTATCTAGAGGCTTCAAACAAAATCGACGATCAAGACTTAATCATGAGTTGAGATGAACGGTTCTCGTTTACATCATAATTTTGGTGTTTTGGGACTCCTCCCTTTGCAGTATTTTAATTCTTCCATAGAAAATTTCACCAGAGTTCTTATCAACACTTCCCTGCTTAATAACCTTCACATCTACATGAGTTAGAACCATGGGCTTAGGCACAAAGGAGCTCCCTCTCTTCGGGTATTCAGTTATTCCTGACTCCAGGACTTCAAGCTACTCGAGCTATGAAGTAGTTCAATCCCTCTGAAGATTTAATTACCGAATAAGTCAGAGAATGGTGATGAACGCTTGTTGTCGGTCAATGGTCCATGCTCACCCTATTCCATTGGATTAATCCAACGATTGAAAAAGATTCCTGAGAATCATAAATCAATGACCAACGTTATTTCATGACTTCGGCCTTCGACGCTTCGGGCAATTGTTGGTAGAAGAAAATGGATATCCTCGAAGGACATACTCCCGGAGTGACGTAACTTGTTGATGTCACTGTTGGTGTGGCACTTCCCGAGTGGATTCCATGTGTCACCTAGATTCGTGACTTATGTATACCTAAAGTGCCCACTTGATCTTGACACTTTTCACCATCTGATTGTGGCACGTCTCCTTGCCGACGTGGACTATGATGATGTGGGATCTTAATGTGTGTGCCATGTGTCATATTCTTCTTTTTCATATGTCTTACTTCGTGACTTTCGAGCTCCGTCCTTCGGGTATACTTACATATTTTAAACCCTTTTCCACCGAAGTGGTCAACACCGAATTGGACCCGCCTATCCTTATCCAACATTCACCATGCATTGTCTAGATCTGATGGCCCTCATTCACTTCGAAAATTCGGGGCTTAGGACTTTGGGTAAACTTACATGTTCTAGACTCCTTTTCGTTGGAGTTGTCAACACCGGATTTGACGACCTTCTGATCTAACGGTTCAAATTTTCCATTCCATATCGATGGCTAATACTTAACTCTAGATCAAATCTTGATCTAACGGCTGGGAAACCATCCGAAGCTCCTTCTTATTATCTGATGGTTGAGATTTTAATCCTTCCCAACCTTTGACTTCTCCTCGATCTAACGATCCTGGATTGTCCCGAAATAAGAATGAATGACTCATGTGCGTCAACTCTTCTGAGCTTCGATTAATGTTCTTCCTTCTGATCTGTTCATCATTATTTCTCCTGAGCTTTTAATAATTGTCTGTGCATTCTGTTATGCATTGATATTCATTCACTAATCCTCATGAGCTCTTAATTCCTTGTGCTTCATTACTCCTTATGTACATGGATTCTGTGCATGCTACCTCTCCCGACCTTTAGAATCATAGGACCAGTGTTGATCCTATCGTGATCAACAATGATCACTAATTGCTTCTGCCACAAGGTGATATTTATCTGCCCCAAGGTGATCTTCCTTTTCTTTTTATTACTGTACATGTTGGACTCATGTTTCCATCAATGGAAACACACAATCGATAATTCCAACAATATCACCCTTTGGCATTGGGGGAAACATATCTGTAAAACAAATACTTTTGCTCCCCCTATAATTGATCTCATTTTCAGGTTGGAGGATTGAAATTTTACTTATACCAAATACTGATACCAAATTTGTTTTACTATTTTTCCGATCCCCCTTTGACATCAATGACAAAGAGTTAAACTTTTATTGTTTTTCTCCCCTTGTGAATGTATCAACTGTTATCTCAATCTCTTAGGATTTTGTGTTCAAATAGGTAGTCTTATTGATAACAATTTTTGTAGTGATCAAGTCTTTTAAACATAATCCAATGACTTCCTCATTTGATGACTAAATTAAATACTCCCCCTGATTTTTTTACTGTTTCATAGGGTTTTACTGTATTATCCTTTGTCCTAAAGGAAAAGGGTGTGAATCTCACTAATATTTTGTTTCTTTATTCTTGTCGATATTTTGATCTTTGACAAGAACACCATTGATCAACACCAATTAATTTAATTTCCAATCTTTGACCAATTTAATATCTTTATTCACAGTCCTTCAACTCCGCAGAAACCAATTTCATCTTTTGTCCCTTAGAAATAAGATTGAATTGGTCCTTTCATCTGTTTGTTTGTAATCGTGCCTTTAAAATGTGATTTAGTTTGTCATGATACTTAGGCTATAATCCTCTTCTAACTAGGCTAATGCACTCCATATTATTAATCATGCTTTCCCTTCCTTTTATACATATTTCTGCTAAGGGGAAATTTAGTAGTTCATGAAAATAACATTGGAAAAATTCCAAGATTTTCACTACTCAATTATTCTGGTTGATATGCTATTGAAAATTCATCACTATTCTGTGTAAGTGAAACTTCTTCATTTTCTGGTGCCATATCATCTCTCTCGTTTTCTATTTCATATTTTCTTCTCCATACTTTTTCATAAGATATTTTGTCTGTAGGATCTTTCTTTTCTAGATTTGTTCTTTGAGACTTGTCATTTCTTCTTTTTTCCAACCTTCATTATATTTTCTTCTTGATTTGTCTGAATTATTTCTCATGGTTTGAATTCTTGATTTTCTGCAATTTTGGGATTTGTGACCAAACCTATCACAGTTGTAACATCTCATTGTATGAAAAAACTTTGTTGTGTGGCCAACATAATTGCATCTTCAACATCGCATTGAGTTATTGGACCTTCCTGAATTTTTCTTTTCAGGACTCTTGAATTCCAATGCTTTGTGACCAAAGTTATTACAAGAAAAACAATAACCATTGAACATGGTTCCATACTTGGGTCTGTTTTGACATGAGAAGTTTGTCTTTTGATATGATTCTTGTTTTTTAATTTTATAACTTCCTTCCTTGAAAAAGTTTGTGGTTTGTATTAGGTTTGTGATTGTATCCTTTTCTTTTGAGGAATATGATCCTTTATCATGTTTTTGAATGGTGCTCCATTTTCCACCTTTTCCTTTCGTATTGTATCCAAGACCGATTTTGTCATCAGTTGGTCTTTGAATATTCCATATCCTATCTAGGATAGCTGAGCTATTTTAGAATTTGGCAGTTGATTTTGTCTTTTCATTCTTATTTTTAAGTTTGATAACTTCCATTTCCAACATGTGACATGTTCCTTCCTTTTTAGTCAGTTGAATCTCCAAGGCTTCTTCTTTTTGCTTAGCTCCTTCAAGTTGAATCTTTAGATTGATTACTATTTCTTATGTATCATCCAATACTTTTGTGCAGTTATTAGTTTTGTCATATGTCTTTAACTCTTCTATATATTTTGTTATATCAACAACTTCATTCTTCAATTTTTTGATTTCTTCCTTGTTTTCTAGCTGAATCCTTTTGAGGTTGTTAGCTTCCAATTCCAACCTGTGGAATGATTCTTCCTTTTTAGTTAATTGGATCTTATGTGCTTCTTCATTTTTATTAGCTTCTTCAATTTGATTCATTAGAGTTGCATTATTACTTTCATTTATCTTTTTGACGTTAATAATTTCCAATTCTAACACGTGACATGATTCTTCTCTTTTAGTTAATTGGATCTTTAGGGCTTCTTCATTTTTCTTAGTTTCTTCAAGTTGAGTTTTTAGATAGATGACCATTTGTTTTGTCTCTTCTATTACTTCTTTTATTTTATTGTCACCAAAACCCTAAATCATGCTTAAACCCTAATTCACTGTTGACTTCGAAAACCCTAAATCACTCCTGAAACCCTAATTCACTGTTGACTTCTATTTTTAGCTCATAATGTCTTAAAAGTGCTTTTAACCCTTTTTAGTTCAATGCCACTTTCCGAATATAACACTTGTGACTGGAGTGACCTCTAGTAACCCTGTTTACCCCTCTTTAGCCCCGACTATAGTCTAACAGGGCAGTTTAGACCATTAAGCCTCCTCTTTGGAGCTCCTATTTGGAAAGGGACATTACAGTCCTCCCTTCCCGAAATTGCTTGTCCTCAAGCAATACTAGTCCAGGGTGCTGCAACACCTGCTCACTCTCCCAAGTAGCATCCTCTACCGGAAGCCCTCTCCATCTGATCAAACACTCTCTGATGACCCTCCTCCTCCGTTTCCACTCCCAGAACTCCAAAACCTCCTTCGGAACTAACTCCAACTGTCCCTCCTCATTCAACGGGGGAAGCTCCTCTAATGTGATAATGAATTATCCCACTGCCTTTTTGAGGCAAGATACGTGGAACACGTTATGAATATTTCTCCCCTCTAGAAGCTCTAGCTCATAAGAAACCTCTCCTACTCGGCGCATGATCCTGTAAGGAACATAAAATCTAGGCTTGAGCTTCTCGACACCACTCTTCTTCAGAGATGACTGTCTGTAGTGTTGAAGTCTCAAGAAAACCAAATCTCCAATCTCAAAGATACGCTCTATCCTGTGCCTGCCCGCACTTATCTTCTGTTGGGTTTGCGCCATCTGTAGGTTCTCTTTCAACAACTTGAGAATATCCTGACTCTCTATGATCCAATCCTTGGCCTTGGGAGCTCTGCTCTCCACGAATACCAAGTCTACCAAAGTGGGAGCATCATATCCGTACAATGCTCAGAAGGGTATCATACCAATGGTCACGTGGAAGGTGGTGTTGTAGCAATGTTCTCCTAAATGTAACCACTTTACCCATGTTCTCTACTGTCCTCCTATATAGTTCCTCAAATACCCTTCAACCCACTTGTTGACAATCTTGGTCTACCCATCTATCTGAGGGTGATAGCTGGTTCTAGGTGTCAACTCTATCCCCACCAACTGAAAAAAATCTCTCCAAAATGTCCATATGAACCAACTGTCCTTGCCACTGACGATGTTCTTTGACAAACCATGAATTCTGAAGACCTCCCTGAAGAAAAGATCAGCTACCTGAACTACGCTATACTCTGTCGGTATGGTGTAGAAGTGAGAAAACTTGGTCAATCTTTCGACCACTACATAGATACAGTCCTTACCCTGGAACTTGGGTAGACCTGTGATGAAGTCCATAGATATACTCTCCCATTTATGCTCTGGAATGGGGAGTGGCTGAAGTAGCCCTGCTGGAAGAGCATGCTCTGACTTGTTCTTCTGGAAAGTCACACACTCACTAACGTGTCTCATAACATCTTGTTTGAGGCCCTTCCATGAGAACCTCTCTCTAATCTGTCTGTAGGTTTTGAAAAACCCCTGATGGCCCGCTAGAGGTGAATCATGAACTGCGGTGAGGGTCTTCTTCTTAAGCCCTGAATCTAGCACCAAGTAAACTCTATCCTTGTAAAATATGACATCATCAATGACCCTATACTGGTCATCCTGTATCTTCCCATCCATCACCTCACAAGCGAACTTATTCTTGGAATATTCCACTAACAAGTGGGATTTCCAATCTGTTGAAATCTCCATCAAAGAACATGCCACAAGGCTCCTCGATAGTGCATCAACCACAATGTTCTTCTTCCCCTTGACATACTCTATGTCAAATTTGAATACCTGTACCTTCGTCACCCATTTCTGTTGGTGCTCACTGAGGTCCTTCTGCTCAAGGAAATACTTCAAACTGTTGTGATCGGTCTTGACCACGAATTTGCTGCCCACCAAATATTGTCTGAAATTAGTCAAGGCATGCATGATTGCCAACATTTCCTTGTCATAAATGGAGTACAACCTCTTAGGTTGAATAATCTTATGACTCTAGAATACAATGGGGTGTCCTCCCTGCATCAAAACTGCACTGATCCCTTCGCCGGATGCGTCACACTCTAGTACAAATGGCAATGTGAATTCTAGTAGTGCCAACACTGGACAAGTGCCCATGACTTCCTTCATGTGATCAAAGACTTCCTATGATTTCTCAGTCCATATGAAGGCCCCATGCTTGGTAAGATCTGTCAGCGGTGCTCCAAGCTGAGAAAAACCTCAGACGAACTACCTGTAATAGCTTCACAGCCTGAAGAAGCTCCTCAGTTCTATCATGTTCTTGGGCGTCGACCAATCTAGAATGGCCCTGATCTTCTCTTGGTGCACCTATACCCCCTGTGCATTGATGATGTGGCCTAAGTAAAGCAACTCTGTCATACCAAACTCACACTTGGACTCTTTGGCATATAATGACTGTGCCTCCATTATGCTCAATACCTCATCCAGGTGCCTCATATGCTCTTTCCATGATCAACTATAGATCAATATGTCGTCGAAGAAAACCAAGATTGATTTCCTTAACTGATCCCTGAATATATGGTTCATGCAAGACTAGAATGTAGTGGGTGCATTAGTTAGCCCAAATGGTATAACCAGGAACTCAAAGTGTCCAAAATGACATCGAAATGTCGTCTTCTCTATGTCCTACTCTCGGATGCTGATCTGATGATATCCAGAGCGTAGATCAATTTTTGAGAAGAAAACTGCCCCATGCAATTCATCCATAACCTCGTCAATGCATGGGATAGGGTATCAGTTCTTGATGGTTTTCTTGTTCAAGGCTCGTTAATCAATGCACATCCGCATGGTGCCATCCTTCTTCAGAACTAAGACAACTGAAGAAGCAAATGGGCTGCTGCTCGGTGTGATGTGTCCCATCGCTAGAAATTCCTTGATTGCCTTCTCTATCTCATCCTTGAACCTCCTAGGATGAATATAGGGGGATGGTGATCATAGTTTTTTCCGCCTCCAACTCAATGGTGTGCTCAAACCCCTGTCAGGTGGTCTCCCTGGTGGAATTTCCTCAAAGACCTGTTGATGGCATCCCAATAAATTCTTGATCTCTGTATGGTATTGTTGTCAACCTTTTGAATCCTTTTGAGTAGTGATCAAGCATTATGCGACATATGCTACCTCCCCATGTCTAAATATCCTCTCCATCCTCTTGTCTAAAACTGTCCTGGGTGCTCCTGTCGACATACCTCTTAGAACAACCTTCTTCCCATTTCCAAGGTTTGGTAGTTGGTAGTGATTTTTCCCAAGGTAATCATCCACTGAACTCCTAACACCACATCTGTGTCCAATAGGTCAACCACATAAAATGTGTGTCTCACTGTGTAGTTGCCTAACTTCATCTCTAAGTTTGGAACCCTGTCTAGAAACTCCACTGTGTGGCCATCTTCTACCGCAACATCAAACCCCTCAAACTCCTTTGTCTGAAGTGACCGTCTCGATAGTAGTGAAGCGTCGATGAAGTAGTGGGTGGCCCCACCATCTATTAGGGTGATTTCCCGTTGCCCCTTAATAATCCCTCTGATATAGAGGGTATCATACCTGGGAATACCAAAAAGGGTCACTATGACACCTCCCTTTGTTGGTTTCCTCTTGTTAGCCTATTCTGGCGATTGTGGGACTACTGGAGGATGGGATCCTGCCAGTGTCGGTGGTCTATGGGGAGGATACTCCTCCACTGGTGTTGAATCCTCCTCTAAACTAGTGGATCCATTGTCTTGCTCGTCCTCCTCACTTTCCACGTTGTCCGCTGCTACCTCAATATAATGAATCTCTCCCTTTCCCATGCACCTGTGGACTGGGACCTAAGGATATCTGCAACTGAAACAAAGCTTCTTCCTCATAAGCTCTCACCTAGTCTCATCATACAACTTCTCCTTGCCCTTCCATTCTCTCTAGAATGGCTTCCTGTCTTGATCCCTCTAGGGAACAAATGGTTTGGAGAAAGTTTTAGTCTTTGGCACTGAGTCTGCTAGATCTCGAGTGCAAAGGATGGCATCCTGCAAAGTGGGAGGCCTGTATGCCTTCACCCATCCTCTCAAAGGCTCTGTGAGTCCTTTTGTGAATATCATGATCATCTTGGGCTCTGATATATCTGTCACTGCCATGACTACCCACTAAAACTCTGTGATGAACACCTCTGTTGTGCCAGTTTGTCTCAACTGGGCTAGATCCTTGAAGTGTATCTCAGGATCCTTCGTGTCAAACCTATCCATGAGCCTATCTATAAACTCCCTATAGGAGGTGATGTGATTGTGACCCAATGTCACCAATCCATGATACCACCACTCGTGTGCCTCACCCTCCAAGTGTAAGGTCACAAAAATGATGGCCTCTGTCTCGGTCATATGGCTGAGCTTGTAATATGTGTCTAGCTTCTGTACCCAAGCTCTGGTAGTGTATTTGGACGATCCTTCGAAAGAAGGGATGGTGAGTTTCCAAAATTTTCGGATGAAATTGAGGTTATTCCCCTGCTGCTATTGTGGTCCTCCCCTCTGCGACTCTCTGGGGTGGTTCTTGAGTCTGAGTCCACAGTAATCGATTAAGGTCATATCCTGATGGAATTCATGACCCTATGCTATGTACTCCCTCCTATACTCTGCAATGTCATCGACATGAGTGGGTGGACTCTGTGCTATCGGTGGCGGTGCTGCTACGGGGGGTGCCCTCTAGAAACTGGGAAACAAGGGTCTGGGAATCCTAGTCGCAAAGGTGTATGTGCGAGAGGGTGAATGGGGTCTACTGCCTGCTCCCAATTTCCCCTGTGCTGCATGCAGGACTTGTGTATTTGGAGTGCCCACTCTAGCCAATCTATCAACCACCTGTGCCAAGGAATGAGACATGGTTCGTTGACTAGCTAACATATCGTTGATAACCTGCATGAAAGATGCCTCTGGATCTACGGGGGCCTTGCCACTGCCCTCTGGTCACTCATATCTATCTCCTAGCATCCTTTCTGCCTCGTGCTCAACCTCTCACTCTGCCCTTCTCTCTGCTTCTCTGTGTGCCTCTTCCTCTTCCTCCGAGCTAGGAGGAAAAGGGGGAAAATCATGCCTATGCCTTCTTTCCTGATGCCTGTTGTAAGTGACATATTCGTCACCTACATGTTCATGACCCTCTGGGCAGGGATGATTTTAAGGATGGAAATTTATTTTAAAATGTAGAAACCTTGGCGAATCTTACTAATCCTTGATATGTCAACTATAAATGTTTGGAGATATTTTTGTAAAAATATTCAAATTTCTAAGTATTTTACATAGTTTTTATAAATTTTTGGTGATTTTTAAGGTAAAATAATTTTATCCTATAGAATTTGGGCGAATTATTTTTAAAATCGCGAATATCGTTTTTGGAAAAACCATGGAAAATTAGCCCATGAGTGAAATTTAGCCCCTAAAATCATCCCTGCCTCTGGGTCTTCTACTGCACTCATTGTCTTTAGTCACAGACTGGCAAGACTAAAGCTATGATACCACTGTAATGTTCCTGACTTGGCTAGTCTAGGAAACACTGCTAATGTGTGTGTAGGATCAAAGGTTTACAACATATAAATGATCATACAAATAATAAATGTGACAAAGGACTGCAAATTTTGTATTATGATATCTCTGTGGATTATAAAATGGCCGAATGCGGCTGAATAAACTGAAAATACTCAACTAGATCAATAGACAAAGGATCTTAACCAGAATACAAATAAGCAACTGCAGCTAAATAAAATAACAACACACAGCTGGATCAAAAGACAAAAGGATCTTAGCCGGAATACAAATAAGTAACAAAAAGATAATACCTGGAATACGAGAGCACTACAGAATCAATGAAGAACGATGGAAGGCCTGGATGATCTTCCTGGTGACTAGGGTGTGTCTTTCAACACCGAAATCAGCCAACTGGTGTCTTCCTCCTGGAATACACTGAACTATCTCTCCTGAGATGCGCCTCTTCTCCTCAATGACAAGTCATAATCTGCATAATGATGAATTAGGTCGCTAAAAATTCCTTTATAGCTTTCCAAAATCCTAAATCATGCTGAAACCCTAATTCACTGTTGACTTCCAAAACCCTAAATCACTGCTGAAACCCTAATTCACTGTTGACTTCTATTTTTAGCTCATAATGTCTTAAACGTGCTTTTAACCCTTTTTAGTTCAATGTCACTTTCCGAATATAACACCTGTGACTGGAGTGACCTCTAGTAACCCTGTTTACCCCTCTTTGGCCCTGGCTATAGTCTAACGGGGCAGTTTAGACCATTAAGCCTCCTCTCTGGAGCTCCTATTTGGAAATGGACATTACATTAAAGATATGGAGGTGGTAATTGAACAAGTAGCTCAACGTTGTCTCATCATGGGGTGGCTAAAAATTATGAGGAAGAGTAACTGTTCACGAATAGGATGACGTGGGGACAAGTGTCAAACAAGGAGGTGGGATGAGTGGGTGCAAGAATGTGGGTGGTAGGGATAGGCGGGATAAGTGACATGTAGAGTGTGACAGGTTGAAGGGTGAAAGGTAGAGTGGGTGGAGGTAGTGGACGTTGTGTATTCTCTTTCATTTGATCCCAGCTACACTATCTTTTCTCTGTTCATTGCATTGGGTACACATGTCCATCAATGTTATCACAAATCTTGAAGGCTCGACCCTTTCATTCAATTCAAAGGAAATCATCTTCTTTTGTATTTGTGGTAGCTTCTCTTGGATATTGTTCACTTCTTGGACTGTGAGCTAATATTTTGAACTTGGATTAACTAACAATTCATTGATTTTAAGTAAATCAATCTGGCTCATCTGTTGGATGGACGTCTGAGTATTTTCCTTGTTCTTTCTAGAGCTTTGCTAGCTCATTTCTATTTCGATCTGCCCCAATGCCTCTGAGATATTATTTCCTTCAAATTCAATTATCTTTTTATTTATTGAAGATAATGCCTCTAGACAAGCCTCTTTTTCATCTCTTGCAAGTTTCTTTCCTTCTTCCATATTATTTTCTCAGGATTTCAGGGCCATTTTGCCTCTTGTTCAAAATGTGAGAGAGGGGTTAGACTAGGGATATTAGCTCTCTTCTTCCATGTGATGACTTCTTGAAACTTAGACCTTGTTGTGCATGCCTCTTTTTCCTTGACATAAATATTCTTTAGAGAAAGGTCTACCTCTTGATAGCATCTACTTTTTGATAGAGCTCCTGGTGGGAAACTTCCAACTTCTCATTGATTTCTGATGCTTGTGTTTTTAAGGTAGTAATATCTATCGTTGTGTTCCCTATTAGGGTCAATATGGCATGCAACTGCTCAATAAAATTGTCATGCTGAGTGATCAAACCTTTTTTGGTATATGAACTCTAGTAAAGAAACTCAAGGTTATCATGTAATTGCTTAATTTGATGCTGATAACTAGCCCTAATTTGTTCAATGTTCTGGTTCATCTTGCTTCTAACAGTCTGTTCTGTACTATATATCTCCTTATGCAATTTCTCTACCAAGAGGCATTTTTGTTGCAGTTGTTTGGTTAAATTGTCCACTAACCATTGATTGGCAGTGGAAAAATCCCCTAGTGAACCTGCAACTTCTTTCACAAACTTAGTGACTACTCCATCCTTTTGGTGAGATTGTCTTTTCACAATAGATTTTCATTTCTTGCTGAAAAATAAATTTGATGGAGGCATCTCTTCAGGCAAGATAGTAGTAAGATCAGCTACAAAAACGAGTTCAAAACTAGGATTTTTGAAGCTGGTCTGTAAAGGGGTTAATGATGTAATAGGAGAAATAATTGTTGTGGAATGTTCCTGTATTGGATTATTTGGGGTGCCAACAGAGGTAGATAGCGTTGAATGAGGAATGATTTTTTCTGGGTTCATGAAAGCTTCGAATCGAGCTAATACCTATGGATCATTTAGTCCTGATAGTGATGCTTTTATTTCTTGAAACAACTTTTCTGATTTTTTGGGACTTCTTCAACCATGTGTTTAGTGGATAAACTTGGCTCAGATCTTGTGGGTTGAGCTTCCTGTGAAGAAGGCAGGGGTTTTGACTCTCCTTGCAATATCTTGGGCAAACTCTTTCATCTATGCTTTTGAAAGCTGAGGAAACTAGCTTGTTGGTCAGGAGGAAAATTCTGGAATCTGCTTTGAACTTCCTCATAAGATCTAACTCCCTTGGACATCTCATCATAAGGATAATTCTCGTGGATGTATAGCTTCATGTTAAATTGAGCCAAATGATTTTCCACTATCTTATGTGGATCATTCTTTTTGAATTCGATGTCAACTAATTTGATATCTTCCAGGGCTGCGGCTTCGAATTTAGAATGACCAAAGTCTAATAATGTGAACATACCAACTTGAATTGGAAAAATTGGCCAAACCATTTTCTAAGCTGCTTTCAACTGCTTTCTGATACCTCCTGCTATTGTTTGGTATGCCACTTCTCTGCATACCATCCTGTCAGGTAAAAACTGTAGGAGGGCATGAGGAGGAACATAACAACCAAATACTTTAATGTAGGAGAAATTCTCCTCAATGAACCAGTGTGCAAGTTTTTCTAAATTCACCATAATCTTTTCTAAAATCCTGGGTGGCGGGTGGCCATATGTGAATAGGTACCACAATGTTGTGACAGATTTCGTAAAAGAAATCTTTGGAATTTTCCTCTCATAATTTGGAGTGGTAAAAATGTATTGGTTCAGAACTGGTCAGTGTCCAACTCCAGTTCATTAGGGGGAAAGGGGTCATGAAACAAATGGCATCCATAATATATGTTGACATGTAAAAATGAGCAGGTTTCCCTTTTGATTTTTCCGATTGATACTCAGCAGTTTCCTTGGCCAAATTATTAGAGGGCATTTTATCCCAATTGAAGGTATAAACCTCGATTACTTCATTCATGATGGATACCCACTTGACTGAGAAATGTGTAGGGTTCTTCTTCCCAAACATATGACAGAGCATCATGGCTATATACAACATACGAGCATATAAAGAAATTGTGGAATACATACCATGAGCGACGACTCTGAATTTTTTTGTATGTCCCCACTAGTTCTTGACTATATCATGACCATTTCTACCGTATTGAGTGCATTCTCTTCTCTCAAAATATAGAAGAAACGTGACATTGTAAGTGTATTTAGGGGTAGGGGAAATCTTATACATTACTTGTATATTCTCTGTTCGGAAAGAGCTGACAAAGGTCTGCTGGTGGCTGATGACACTCATGGTTTGGATGTCGACATGTTCTAAAGCCCAATTTATCATATCGTTGTAGGGTATTATTATAGGCCGTGCAACAATCTTATGTAATTCTGACTGTGCTACCGATCTAAGCTTAGCTGTAAAGGACTTGTCATCTTCTTCGGTAGAGTTGTCTGAACAATTAATAATCTCATGCTCTAAGATATTGAAAACCTTCTTCCAAGACTTAATGACATTCGTAACTCGTGGAGTTGTGTCTAATATAACATCTACATTCGGATTGGAATCATCTCCTGATGCATCAAGCTACTTTGCTTCTTTTCGTGGCACCATAATCCTCAAGAAAATGGAATTAGCCTACCCGTAACAAGAGAAGTATGTAAGCTCTACACTGAATAAACAATTCTAATTGAAAATGGTAAAATGATTTTGAAATTCGAAGTGCTTTATTCAAAAATTCTATCGATCTTCGTATAAATCTACTGACGAAGAATTTATTAAAAACTTTAATGGAATTTATTACCTGGTGATTCACAATCTTTATTTGAAATCATTAACCTTAATCAATCATAAATGTCATTAATACTTCGCCAGTTCAACTTTTAGAAATTTTGGATGTGACAAGATGGAAATCTCCCGAAGTCTGAATTCGCGGAGGAGTTAATCTCTAAGTAATCACTTTTATGTCATAATTAATCATGTTTTAAAACGTTGTATTAACTTTAAGTATTTTGGAAGTTCAGAATTCATAATTTTTTAATATAGCACAAGGGAAATTTTTCAAAGCCCGAAACCGGGAAGTGATTAAATAACACTTAATTGTGACTAATTAAAGTCGTTAACTGCTTTATTAAACCTTTGAAACCCCTTTTTACTTTTTGTAATCAATTTACTTCGATGCTTTGAAACTCCGGGGATTGTGAAATAAAAAAATCCCAAAGAGAAATCTCTTGGAGTGACATGGTGGAGATGACGTCATTCCTGATGACGTGTCAAGAAAAGAGAGGTGCCATGTGTCACTTGAAAACGTGCAAATCATGCGACGTAAATGTCAAAAATAAGTGGCACGTGTCAACCCAAGAAAATATTTTTAAAGGACACATGTCCTATGACTTGTGTCCATAAGTCCTTTAGGAATTATCACGAGTGGTTATCTTTGGGACTTCAAAGTTTCGGGGTTTTTGTTGTTTAGGTTTGCTGGAATACCCGAAGCGTGAAGCGACTGTTAAATAATTCCTTTTAAAACTCAGGCAACTTCTAAAATTCAGAGATCGTTAGGACCGTTCGATCAAATTAGAGTAACTCATTGACGATAGATATTGTAAGCGCATTATTGATAAATAACGACCAATGGATTTATTTTAATTTTAAAGGTTTCTTTCTAAGTTTTTTACTTTTTTGGGTAAATTTTTTATTTCTAAGATGCAAAATATAAAGTTCAAAATCTCTAAGTTATACGTGTTCTAACAGTTAGATTGATCTAGCTGTTGTAGTAGCAACATATATTTCTTTTGAAGTTTCTCCAAATCTTCAAAAGTGCACATAACTGTGTATTCAAGATGGTCAAGAACATCCTAAGTAACTTCAATATATAGACCATTTGTTGGTTCCATACTAATCACTTCAAATGTAGTTATAACATCATTCTTAAAATCTAATAGTTTTTTCTTTAGTGAATACCGAGGTATTCATCAATTCCTTGATGCAGTAGTATTCTCTGTTGATGACTGGGGTTTGCATCAATTATTTGATGGACTTGTCCTCTTCTATGTTTTGTTCTTTATTTTGATCAGAATTCTCTTTATCTGTATTTTGTTCTTCAATCTAATTTGATTTCTACATTTCTGAGTTTTGTTCTTTAATCTGATTGGATTTCTATGTTTCTTTGTTTTGTTTTATAAACTGATTGGAATTATCTATTTCTTTGTTTTGTTCTTTATTTTGATAAGAATTCTCTAGTTGGAGCCATAACACTTTAGCAGAGGTGCAGTGTCCCATCTTTTCTTTTACTTCCATTCACGATTGCCTTTAATTCTATTGAATTATTTTTCTTTGCTTCTTTATCATATTTGGTTTTGTTCTTTGAGGTAGTTGATTACCAAGGTTTAGATACTACCAAATCCCAAACACCACATCCTCTTGACTTCAGATACCATTTCATTCTTTCCCTCCATGAATAGTAGTTTGTTCCATCAAATAAGGGAGCTTCATTTGTGGAGAGAGCAATTTATCCACCCATTTCTTTAGAATCTACCTTCCAGTGTTTAAACTGTGCTGAAGACACCCACTCTAATACCAATTGTTGAAATGTACACTTGACATTGAGAGGGGGGGAAGTTGAATCAGTGTCTAGAACTTTTGGCTACTTTTCACACTTTCATAAATTAACTAAATTAATTGAATACGATATGCAATTCAATTAATTAATCATAATCATCTAAAACATAAATGGTATGAAGTATATATAATATATTTATTTTATTTATTTAACTTGTATGAATACATATAAAATCAATCCTTTAATATCTCTGACTTCAACTGAATATGAGATATCCAACTCTCTCATACAAGACCCAGCTTGTAATTCTCAGATCCAATTGAAAAATTAGGAATCCAACCCTCATAACAAGACCCAACTTGTTGATCTCAGATCCAACTGAGATGCGAGGAATCCAATCCTCATAACAAGACTCAGCTTGAAAACATGCACCAACCTAATAGAATGAACTTCCATTCAATCCATTATATATATATATATATATATA
>ML794532.1:400209-427377 GCA_009831015.1 Picea engelmannii
TGCATGTAGATTGGAAGAGGATTATTGGAGGAAAAAATCCAGAAGCCTATTTTTAAAATCAGATGATAGGAACACCACTTATTTTCATAAGCAAGTTGAAGCTCGAAAACAAGTTAAATCTGTAAAGGAAATCCATCTTCAAGACCAGATCATTATTTACTTCGAAGGAATCAAACAATATGCTCATCACCACTTCAAAGAAATATGTACACATGAGTCTCATCTCCAGAATGAAAACTATCAACATATTTTAAATTTGGTTCCCTCTAAAATTCAATGAAATTCCAACAAGCTCTTCACTACTCTAGTCACCAGAAGAGAAATTAAAAATGCTTTAAATGAAATGGAACTTGAAAAATATCGTGGTCTCAATGGTTTCACAGTCAGATTCATCAAATCTTGTTGGAAAACAGTTAAAAAATATCTTCATAGAATGGTTCTGAAATCACAGACTTGCAATAAGATTGAAGGGAATACCAACTTAGCCTTCTTGGCCCTCATTCATAAAGAGAAAGGTGCCACCTCCTTTAACCAATTCCAACCAATTTCGCTCTACAATATTGGTTACAAAATCATTACAAACATTATAGCCATCAGAATCAAAGGAATCCTACCAACAATCATTCCAGAAAATCAAGGTGGATTCATCAAAGGGAGGAAGATCATAGATAACATTATTTTGGTCCAGGAAGCCATCCACACTAGTATTCTTTGGCATGAAAAAGGTATGATTGTTAAATTAGATTTGGCTAACACTTTTGATAGAGTTCGACACGATTTCCTTTTTTAGGTAATGCTCTGATTTGGCTTCGCCCCTGAATTTATCAATTGGGTGAAATCCTGTATTGGATCCCCTCGGATAGTGCCATTGGTTAATGGACATGCTGCAGATTTCTTCCAAGCCTCTAGGGGGCTTAGACAAGGTTGTCCCTTTTCACCTCTTCTATATGATATCCATGCCTTGGTGCTCATCTTTGAGCTGGAGCATTGTCGTCTTCATCAAGATTTATTGGGTCTCAGAATGACAAGAGGAGCCAAATAAATAAATCATGCCCAGTTTTCCTATGATACGCTTCTCTTGGGAGGAGATAGCATTCTTATAGCCAAAAAATTCAAACAAGATTTAGCACTTTACAAGGATGCATCGAGAAGCAAAATCAATTACAGAAAAATAATTTTTTTTGGATGGAATTGCTCCCCAAGGGAAATGGTGTAAATCTCAAGAATTTTGGAAATTGAAGGAAGAACTCAATAGGATTCTTTTAAATATTTAGGGATACCCATTTTCAAATCCGCCCCAAAATCATCTCATTGGCTTCCTCTGATTAATAAATTGAATACTTGAATTAACTCGTGGGGTGCTTCTTGGCTAAATCTGGCTGGTAAAATGGTTCTCATTAAATCGGTTCTCTCCGGTGTTTCGATCTACCAAAGCTCCATTTTACTTGCACCAATTGGATTCATATCCAAGATTGAGTCTCTTCTTAGAACTTTTTTTTGGAAAGGTGGGAAAAGCATTGAAAAAACTTCCACTGGTCATCTGGGGGAAATTACTAAGCCACTTTTAGAAGGGGGACTCCAAATACAAGATCTCATGACTCAAAATCTGTCTCTTAGTGCTAAAATTCTCTGGAATTTGGTCATAGGAAAATTAAATTGGAGTAAACAAGTTCTTTGGAAAAATTACTTCTCAGGGGAAAGGAAAAAATGTCTTTATACAACTCCAAAAGCTTCAAAAGGTTCTCCATTTTTCACAATATGCCAAAAAGCTCTCTTCTTCTTCAATCTTGATCTAACTTGGATTCCTTGGAACGGGATTTTTTTTTTCATTTGGGAGGATTCTATCCTTGGGGATCCACCTCTAGACACCTTGTCGGGTACCTCCAATCTTAAACGATGGCTTCACTCCCAAATTTTAACCGTGTTATGGGATATCTCAATCTGGAATAACGTTAAAATTAGAACCTGCAAAAAGTGGAGTATATCGAATTGTCCAAGCCACTTACACAATGAAAAAATCCTTTTTCTCTCCTTGCTTCAACGGAAGGACTCTTGAGGCTGGGGCGCTCACTCTGGAAATTACACTACGACTTAGGGTTATAAAAAGTTAAAATAAATTCCTAATGTTCCTCCCAACCCTTCTATTTGGAATGGTATATGGAAAGCCAAAACTCTTCCAAAAGTATACATTTTTATTTGGACTCTGGCCCACAACAATATTCTTACAAGAGATAACCTAAAAAAAAAAGGTTGGGAATGTCCTACACGATGTCCTCCCTACTATTTACAGGAAGAATCTGCAAATCACCTTCTTCTAAGTTGTCTCTTTGCAAAAGAGGTATGGAATCTAGATCTCTTTCCTTGGTTGAATCAAGTAACTCTCCTAGATGAAATCCCAATCCTCCTCAACAAATGGGATAAACTGTTCCCATTTACCCTTCACAAGAAAGACATGCTTAAAATATGTTGGCTAACTCTTCCAAAACTTATTTTCTAGAAGCTTTGGTTGGAATGAAATGCCCACCTCTTCATAGAAAAAATTCCACTCCAGCTCAGATGGTAGTTAGAGCTAAGGCTCTGCTGGGAGAATGTATTCACTCTCTTCCTCTTCCCAGGAATAAATCTTTGCTCCCTCCTAATGAAGAAGACTGGATGTTGAGTCTAATACCAAAGGCCCCTGGATTTGTTTATGCTATCTCATCTCAGCTGGATCATTGGGAAATCCGTATAGACCCACTTGGATTTTCAATATGGAGGAAGGCGCTTCATTAACACACTTTGTTTTTTGATGGAGATTCTAAAGGAAATCCATAGGAAACAGGAGGGGGAGGGGTTCTTCTTAGCTCCGATGAAATAATTGAATTTACTCTCTCTTGGGGAATTGGAGATGATACTAACATAAGTCGAGGGACTCTACGTGGATGGATAGAATGCAAGGAAAGGATGATATTGCAGGTGGTAGCATGCGAGGGGTTTTAAAAGTCCATGTGAATGGAGTGGGAGGTAGTACCTCGACTCGTTTGTACTCAGGATCAAGGCGGGTCTTGACAGTGGCTGAGATCCTTTTTTCCTTTCACCCCCATATTTCTTGTTTTTCACAGTCAATAGACCGGTGGGATGGTGCATGTGAAGGGTAATGCTTTGAATTTGGATGGTTTCTTTTCAATCTGTGTTAGAAGGTGGGATTATTATCTTGGAGCTGACCCTCCATCTCCCCATAATATTTGCACTGCATTTTGGTGTCCGCTGCTAGAAATCCCAAATCCATTGAAAGGGTATGTCGATACTGCAGGGTATCTCTTGATTGCTCTGAGCTCCATGGATCTAATATCTGGATCTGAAGCAGGCGTTCAGGACCATGTTTGTCAGTTGGAGAATGAGCTAAAAAATATTCGTAGAGAGTTGCGGGACCAGAAGCGAAAGGTTGCAAGATTTGATGAAGAAGGTGGAAGAAGACTTGAGATGGTTGATGAGGATATGTTGTAGCTCCGTGAGGAATTGATCGATAAATTAAACCAAAAGGTGCAATCTCATCTTGTTGGCCAAACCGAGTTGGAAAAGCGAATCCTCAAACTCGAAATGCAAGTTGGTTGGCTTACTTTGGAAAGACAAATCGAAAATGAAGAGAAGCTAGCTACTTCTACTCAGCCTCAAGGCGTCCCTAGCAAATGAGGCTTCGAAAATGTACTGTTTTTTTGTTTTCTGTAGTTGTTTTTCTATGATTTATAGTATGTCTTTGTAGATGTTGATGTCGTCGTTGGAAAGCTTGTCTCTGCCCAAATTTTGGTCATGGATAGCTATGCTGATTTGGTTGACAGGACTAGATATATAAGTCTTATGTGTCATTTTGAATCTATTTCTATGGACAAGGCAAGAAATCCTTGATGTATCTGTGCCAGTGGTTACCACTGTTTTTTAATATAATCCATATATGTTTCTGTAAATAATAATAATAATAATAATAATAATAATAAAATAAATATGACATTCGAGATTTGGAACTTTAAGAAATTTTCATGGTGTGTGAACCAGATGAGAAAAAAAATATATATATTTGGGATTCTAGAGAATGCATAACAATTTTGAAAATAAAAATGAAAAATGAAAAATGAAAAATGAAAAATAAAAATAAAATGAAATAATAAAAATATCATGAAAGAAATAATAAACTACACTTTGGGACTTTGATATTTATGGGAAAAAAATGCACGACATGTAAAGTCAATCCTCAATGTAAAAGTAATTCCCTAATGTTAATTCTTGGAACAAAATAATAAAATATACACCTCATGGAGCATGTTTGATGATAAAGTCCCAATGAGGAAATTTCTTGAAGGGGAAGTCTGATCATAAAGTCTCGAATGAGAAAGTTCTCAATATGGTAAATCCCTCATGGAATAAAGTAATCAAAACAAAATATACATGGGATTGAAGAAGCAAAAAATTCAAAACATGGATAAAATGAAAATAAAAATAAAAAATAAACACAAAATAAATAAATAAAATAAAATGTAAAAATAAAAATAATGAAAAAAATAAAAAAATAAAAATAAAAATTAAAACAAAATACAAATCTTGGATAAAATAAAATAATAAAAATGTGCAAGCCCATATATACAAAATCAAATCCAGATGAGATAAGGAAAAATGAGACTAAGTTCTGAATCTAGGTCAAGGTTCCGCTTCCGGGTCCAGGTTTCAACTACAGATCAAGATTCCACATCTAAAATTCGAGACTTCTAAAAATGTATGGATAAATAAAGTTTGAATGTGTGGATGCCATATTAGATCGGACAGGTCAATATGACAAGGAGGGATTCACATAGAATCATACAGGATAATTGGAAACCTAGATGACATGTCATAAGCCATGCCAGATGAAACGTAACATGCCATGTCAGATGCCACTCAAGGTGATAATGACTTTTCCAACTCGTTGTCATTAGAGGAAGAAAATAAATTGGACAAGTGACAAGTCTTGATTATATCTTATAAAGGCATGGATCCAGAACTTGGGATTTGGATGAGGCTACTAGTTAAAATAAAGGTCGGATTCAGATGCTCCATGAGATATAACAGCTAGGAAGCCACGTGTATTCCACGAAAGTTCCAATTCAGACACCCAAAGGAAGTATCACACAAAGATTGTTGACAAAGAGGCTAGATGGTGGATATGACACGTTATATTCTAGATCATATTCCACATCATACTTAGAAACATAACAAGCCCTATGTTAGGATGATAACTAGAAAACTCTGGTTTGGTATTCAAAAGTTACTACATTCGATATACAAGATTTAGAATAAGGCACGAAATGAACAAAACCCATAATTCTGAATTCTAGATGACACGACATATGACACATCAAGGCCACATAAGGTAACACCTAGGAAGAATTGGAACTTGAATCCAACCTAGCATGTTGACGTCAGGAACATCAGATGAAAATGAGGCTACCAGATCAAACCATCTTGCACCATTGATTTACTCAGGCTAAACCCATACCCAAATGTGAAAAGTTATGAAATGTGTTGCAATATAGAATTCATATAATTTGAGAGACAAAGTTAAATAAGGGTTGATATGTCTTTATACTTGGATATTTGGGATTCGGATGGGAATACATTTGGGGTTTCCAATTTATAAATACTTGAGGCTTAAGATAGGCTCAACATATATGGTTTCAAAGGTTGTTGTAGGCATAGGAAATTTGGGTTTTCCATCTCTTTCAAACACTTGGAGGCTTTTATCTTAAGTTTATTTTCCTATATGACCAAATGCACATGATTGTTCTTCGTTGTCCATGCACAATATTGATTTAATGTTTAGGCATGATTCTCAACATAAGTATCTTGCATAGGAAATGACTCTGCAACCTTGTCACTATAACCACATGAATAATTGACTTTGTTACATAAGGAAAAAGACACCTGCTAATAGGTTATAAAATCTACATTCTTTCCCCTTGCCATTTTACTAACAAATCTATGAAAAAGAGATAGGCTTGTTCCAAAATGAGGAAATGAAAAGAGGGAATTTCTTAGAAGAAATCATCTATGATCTTGCCTGTTATGAACAATCAACTATTGTAAACCAAGTGTCATGAAATATATGTAGAAATTTTTTTCTTTCTTACATATAATTGAAACTAATATCTCAAACTCTTGGAAAAGATTAAATATTCTATGTTTCTAGTTATGGATTTTAAACTGAGGAATCTGATTAACACATGAGAGGTTGAACATGAATATGAGGAAAATATATACAAGACACAAAGTAACATTATTATCTTCATTCAAGGAAACCATTCACTTCTCCATGATGTAGTGAGATGATAGTGCAAGTCGGTGCACAAGGAAACAACAAATCCTTAAAAGAAAATCCTCTTCAAGTCATAAAACATACCGTTAAACACTGCAATCATATAGGATCAACAAGTAACTTTAAGTCCATTAAGTCAAATTAATGCAAAAGGTTCAAAAGACAACCTGTCAATCTCATCACACAAGGATCAAAGAAGCATCATAAATCAAAGGTATAATGAAGAACACCTGAAACTACAAGATCAAAGATATTATTGGTCATGGAAAACCTCCTCAAAGATAAATAATGAATAAATATCTAAACCCCTAACTCCGTGAAGGTAGATAAATAATATTCAGTAGGCTCGTAGTAGTAGTGGATTATGCGTTAGAGCTCAAATTTTAGTAGGGGGGTGTTGTGACTAGCACTACAACCCCTCCATTTTACCTCTTATTTGGATACTTTCCTAAAATGAATGCTCCTTATTTTTGAAACCTAAAGAAAATTCTCATAAGTCCCTTTGATCAAACAAAATTTTCTCCTAGTAACTCGTGATTCGCTTGAAAAAATTGAGAAATTATTGAAAGTGGAAGTTTTAAGAAAATTTCGGCAAAGTTTCTTTCAACTCTTTTGAGCTTCTCAAAGGAGTTCCCTTCAAATTTTCTAAACTACTCAAAGGAGTTCCCTTCAACTCTTCCAAACTGCTCGGAGGAGTTCCCTTCAACTCTTTCGAGTTGCTCAGAAGAGTTCTCTTCAACTCTTTAGAACTACTCGGAGGAGTTCCCTTCAACTCTTTCAAGCTGCTTGAAAAGAGTTCTTTCCAATCGCTTTGATAAAGCAAAGCAAGCTCACCAAATTTATTTTAAGAGCCTCCGAGCTACTCAGAGGAGTTTTTAAGAAAGCCTCCAAGAACACCTACCGCATTTAATGCCACTTAATTAATTTTAAGTTATACAAAGTGAAACAGGGTTAGGGCTATTATCACTATACCAATTTCTCTTGACATGACACCAGAGAGCTGGGATAAACATTGTTAGAGTAAATTTTTCATCCCGACCTTCTACACGTTGCAACAATCAACTAGTAAGTCCGTTCCCCCCTTCTTTTCACTTTGATTAAAAATTAGGGTTAGGGTATTTTTCCCATCTTTTCTCTTGCACAATTTCAACCCTAATCCACATCTATTCCCTTGGATTGTTTCCCTCCACCGCTTCACCATTTTTCAAAATCTACGCCCTCATCAATGAACCGACCCCTTCAATGGCTACGAATTAAAACAAGTGAATTCCCTTTGTTGACGATTCCCCAAAACCCTAGCTTCGAGTTCAACTATTGCAAAACCCCCTGTCGTTTTTCATCTAAGGTGCGGAATCCCAACCTAAATAGACCCTAATCCCACAGCCCATGCCTCTAACTAATCAACTGGTTCCCCACCATGCTGCATATTCATAAATTTTGTCCCATAAATTGTTTTTGTAACTCTCTGAAACATATCAGAGAATTTACTATTAACTTCTCCGATATTCTTGGGAGAGTTATTATTAACTCCTCCGATCTACTCAGAGGAGTTACTAATAACTCCTCCGAGTATATCAGAGGAGTTATTTGTAAAACATCCAAACACCCTCCAAGACTAAAAAAAAATCTTCGGAGTGCTGCTCGGAGGAGTTAATATTAAATCCTATGAACTGCTCGGAGGAGTTATTAGAGTTACTAATAAATCCTTCGAAATTCTTGGAGAACTTACTATTAAATCCTTCGAACTGCTCGGAGGAGTTACTATTAACTTCTCCGACTTGTATTTTAAATTGTTCGTTTTTCTCAAAGAATTGCCCAAGTCTTTCACAATCTCAGTAGGTAATTGATTTCTATATACAAAGAACAACATGTTTTTAATAGTTCTTTATGAATTATTTCTAATGACGTGCTACAAATTTATCATTGTATGTAGGTTTAGGCATGTCACCATGAAAGAAAGAAACAATGAAGCCAACGGGAGTTGGACCATCTGGAAGCTCTCAAAAAACATTAGATACATAAAGTGTAAGGACTTTATATGACGATACAACAAGAATTTTGGAGAAAGATGGAGAGACTTTGAAATGGGGGGAAGTAAATTATATGTTCAAGAAATCAAATTTTTCTACAGAAGCAGAAGACCCAGGTGAACTCCAAGCATTTAAAAACATCAGAAAATAAGGAATTTTCCAGGTAGCAACACATCTAACAGTATTCCCTTGTGCAGACGCTATCTCATGGATTTTGAATAACGTAGACATAGATAACATGTATATCTTTAAATAAAGGAAGGAGATAATAACTTCATTTAGGCCTGATGATTTATCCAAATGTTATCATCTAGAGGTCAGAAACAAAAAGTTATATGGTCAGGTCCTTAGTGAGTTGGAGCTCACTCCAAAGGATTTGTTCCCCACCTGGTATAAAGCAGATAAGCAATTCAAATATCAGGTCAAAGGTCGATATCCCACTACCAATCTAAGAAGACCATACCAGTATATGGTAGCCATGTTGTGTAGGTTATATGGGGAAATCGACGTAACACAATTTTGTTTTCCATATCTACCATTAATTTATTTATGTGCAAATGTAGGTGCCTCATTCAACTGGGCAGACATATTGTCTGAGAATCTTAAAAGTGAAATTTCAACTGTTACATGAGCATAATCGAGCAACGTCCCAAGTTTCCATATGGCTTCATATCTTTTAGAAATAATGTGCATAGCTCACAAATACTTGAACATGGGATGGAGTTGGTTGCTCGCTAATGCTGCTATCCATATTTACTGCAAAGTACTCTGGGAGAACAAATACCAAAATTTTTATCAAAGGACACATGAACACTTTCTTGCACCACTGTATGAGTTCATTTTTGCACCTCCCCACCATGTATGACTGACAAGGCCATAGTAGTTATAAGGAATATTGATGATTGGTATCTAATGGAGCATGGTACATATATCAGGATATATGGTGTAATGAAACTACCTCACTTACTTCCTAGGTTCTTCCCAGATAAACTTGTGCTCCAGGAAGGACCATATTAGAAAATCATACATGGGGTCAGAGGAATGTTATATAGATCAAAGAAATCCATTTGGCCTCCATTACCTCTTTACATTGGAAACTATTTCTTTGAAAACACAAAACATGCCCAGACATAAGTATAAATCTTGCTCTCCTACCATTTTGGAGAGGAAAGATTCATGAGACACAATCCCAAGAACATTTTGAAAGATCATATTTATAACATGAGACTCCCTTACAAATACACCACTGAGTTCTGGGAAGAAGAAGGAGTACATCAGAATTCCAGAACCTATGATGAGGTTGTTTTTAATAGGCAAGGTCAACCAAGAGGCAGGATTGCGGATGAAGAAGCTACAAGAGAAGTGGCTAGGAAAGATGTTGAAAGAGAGGAATCTGAGAGATCTTCCCCCATATCTGTCTTGACTCATTGAGGTTCTGCATAAGAAGAAGAAGAAGAACCAACCGAGAAAAACAGGAGGGACAAATAGAAAGTGTTGAAGAAGAAAAATAATGAAGCAAAAGTTAGAAGCTGACAAAGAAAGGGCTATAAAGAAAGTGAAGCAAGAGAAAAAGTGGAAGCTGAAGCAAAATCCACTATCAAAAAGGAAAAGGAGTTAGTTGAAGCATCAAGAATAGTGACAAAATTGGCAAAAAAGGAAGCAGTAGATAAAGTTGTCGAAGAAGAAAGGGAGAAGAAGGATGCATAGAATAGAGAAGAAGACAAGCACCCAATGGACTTGGATTTCCCTGGAACATCCACTACAGGCGCAAAAACATAAACAACAAGTAGTGTGTTAGGTTTCGGGACTTGGGAGCCTTTTTGGTTGACTGAAATAGTGGACATCCACAGTTTCACGTATGATAGAAAAACTGGTTGGATCGTACAAGAAAGGGTTAAAACAATTCCAACGACAAAGGGATATCCTCTATTAGTAGTAACCCAGGTGCGTGTTATGGAAGATGTCAGGGAAAACCTTGTGGCAAAAGCTAGGATAAGATTTTCATTCATGGATGCAACTGTAGATAATATACAAAGCTTGTTCCTACAGAATGAGGAGACGGAAATGAAGATCAAAGAGTTATACGAGAAGCTCGAGCAAGTAAGGATAGATGAGAGATTCAGTCTTCTTAGTTTTAAAGACAACGCGGGAAAAGTGAGAAATGAGCTGGAAGGTGCAATCATCGATATGTACTCCAACCTGCATCTCTTCCAAAACGTAGTTGTAAAAATTATTGAACAAAACAATAGGATACATATGCAGTTGACACAATACAACACTATCCGAGAAGGTATAGCACACATTGATACTTGGATAACATAAAATGTTGATGCGCCTCCAGAATTATATAGACCCTCGAAATCAACAAGGAAGACATATCTGTATGCATTATATCACATCCAACAAGTAGGGAAACAAGAAGACAAAGAAGTGACCAAATCAATACGATTTTCTATAGAACTCACACAGTTTCTCAAGAGTTGATAAGGCATGGTTGGCTCCTAATGTTAGATGAACTTGGGAAGAATTTAGTCATTGGGGCATTAGTGAATGTAGTTTAGGAAAGTACAAGTAGAAGGATACAAATAGTTGAAACACCAAATTTTGTCTCAATCAATGTTATTGATCATCATTTTATACAACCAACGAAGCTCCATACTATGATACAAGATTACATAAAAAAAATTGGATAAGGATATGAGTTCCTTGGATGATAGCGTGGCCATGATCAAAGCAATGTTGGAGAAACTATATTACAAGAGGATTGAGTCCCTTTATCACCAGTTGGAAATTTGGACAACTTATCTCCAGAGTAAAATACCATAGGAAAAGGACAAACCATTGTTTTTCATTTCATCTTTTTCCTAACCACCTCAAGTTTTGTCCTTTTGTGCCACTTGTCATGAGAGAAGGGAATGTGAATAGTTTGTAACTGCCTCTTCAAGAAAAAGGCGAAAAGGAAAATAGGAGTTACTATTATTTGTATAAAAGAGACTAGAGACTCTCAAAATAAGGACTTTTAGACTTTTGGATTTTCAAGCATTATATAAACGCAATAAATATTTCAAGAACTTATATAATGTTAATGAATATTGAGAAGCCCTCAAGCCAATAGTTTTAGAAAAAATCATTTGTAGAAACTGATAGAAGATTTGAACTACTTCAAATCAAGATGTATGTTATTTCTATGGACTGTAAGAATGCTTTGTTTGTTGTAGACTAATTCTTATAAAAATATTAAACATATTTTTGTAGTATTGGCATTTATTTCAAACACTTGGAGAAGTCATACCACGATGGAGAGTCCAAGAAGCTCTAAATCTGGCTGGCGAATTTCATGAAATGCCAAGGAAATTTGATAGAGTCTTACCTAAATTTGATCCAGACAAACCCGGATCCCCGAAAGATCATATAAATAATTTATTTTTGGCCATACGTCTTCTAGGAGTATAACATGAAGATGTAGTATGTAGGTTATTTCCTTATAATTTTTCTAGGAAAGCCTCTACTTGGAATTTAATCTTACCCATCGGATCAATTACAAACTTCGACAGTTTCGAAAGGCTCTTTATGAGGAAGTTTGGAGAAAGAAAAACAATTGCATCTCTACATAATGAGATAGCAGCCATCATAATGGAAAAAAGGGAAAGAGTAAAAGATTTTAACTAAAGATTTCTAAATTTCTTGATTAAGTTTCCCCACGAGGTAGCTCCCGATCAATCTTTAGCTATTGAATATTATACAACTGCCTTAACGCCATCCATCAAGATGTTTGTAAAACGATCTAACATAAACACATTGACATTAAACTTTGATGAAGATGAAACTGTGGAAAGAGAATTGTCATCATATGACCAACATCCCCGTTATGAGAAAACTAAGTCGGATGGGAAGAATCCATTGTTATTAACTAAACCACCTGACAAGGAATCCAGGGACATTGATAATGTGGTTAAAATGGTTAAGAAATTATCAAATGAAGTGGACTTAAAAAATAATGTTGGTGAAGGATCATCCAAACCCTAAACTTTCCGCCAATTTTCAAGAAAACAAACAACCCACCACAACCACTAGAACCCCCACATGCAACTTTCAATCTAGATAGTTTTAGTAACGATAATTTTTTCTTTTACCATTAACAAAATCATCCTGAACGAACGTGTCCTCAATGGATCAACTCTATGTCATTGATAATAAATAAGTTGCTATATCAACAAAGTTTAGATGATGAAATTCATGCACCAACTCCTTCTGATACTACTAATGAAGCACCCCAGAATCAAATATGCCTTTCTGGGACTCGTGTGTGGAATATGATGATGGAAAAATTGAAGAAATCATTTCTGGAGATACTAAAGTTATAAAAGTTGTTTCCTCAAAAGGTTATAATTTGTGCAACAAAGGTCCACCATTTAACACTCCGTATCCCAAAGGAGAAAACATGCCTCTCAGAAAAATAACACCTCCCCCTGTCCTCCCAAAACCAAGCAATACAGTTCTAGAAAAAACTAATAATAAAACTGGCAAGAATGTTGTAGCAAATAAAGATAAACCAAGCACATATAGCATTGTTGAAAATAATGAAAAAGTGATTCAAGGTAAATCTGGGCAAGTTAATAATTATTCGAATTAACATGCCATAGATTATAATGTAATCAAAGACATGAAGAAAATTAAATCTAATATATCCATGTTCGATATTTGCTCGCTTCCACAACAATGTGAACTTCCAGATGATTCTTTCAAACCCCAAGAGACTCAAACAAAAACTATTGCAGCTGCTGAAAGCTTAGCCTCTGGAAACAATACACTAGAAATCCACAAGATAGAAATAACATAAGCTATAAATGCAGCTCACATAGGCACTTTTTCAAAATCACAGTATAACACCCCTTTTTCCCCCAACTTGTGATTAATCATAAAATAGGATTACCATGCTAAGGCATGTGAACGGTGTAAATGTATTATTTTTAAATTTCCCATAACTGATTGTTGGGGGGTGAAACCTTGAAGAACGAGCCATGATATGTCTAGAGGAAAGAATAAGTTAATGAAGGTAAGGACTGTTGGTTGAATAATCAACCACCCCCATGAATGGAAACATGGGTTGTCATCTTGAAGTACCACAAAGACCTGTAGACCCGAGATTCCTTCCGACAGAAGGAACATGATAGGTCGAAAAACTTCCTAAAGAAGGAAGGTAAGATACATACATGGGGATGGTAAGTAAGAGGGGAAAAAAGAGAGAAGAAACACTAGATGAGAGAGCAAGATCGGAAGGAGATGCGAACCAAAAGGAAGTGCAGAGAACACGACCTGAAGGACCCAAACACGAGCTTGATGCTGAGGAAGCATCTGATAAACCTCGTAGGGACACTGTGATAGAGAGAATGTCTCTGAGAGACGACATAGTTCCCTAGTGATATCATGGCTTGGAACGGGGTTGGCCAGAGTGCTAAGGATGAATTACTATAAGCATATGGTTGGGTGGAAAGGCACACTAATGCAGGAGCACCGCAAGGAAGTGCAAGTAGAGGACAATTGGATATGCACCAACGCACATTTTGAAGACGTTTTGAAATTTAAAAGATGAAACATTAATGTATTAGCTGGGAGGATGTAATTGTTCTTAAATGTTTTGGGAATTGTAATGCAGATCTTGAGAGTTGCTCTCATCTGTCGGTTGGAGCCATTTAATGTAGTAAATGTAAAGTAGTTGTAGTATTTAATTTGATAAGATAACTTAGAGTTGTAGGAGGGAAAACTCAAGAAAGATCCCTTGTAGGGATTGTATTATTATTATCAATTGTATGAGTAGAAGCCATAGATAAAGAAAGAGAATATGAGAACAGAGAAGAACAGAGACCGTAGAAGTTGTATAAGAAGATAGTTGTTTCTATAAAAACCATGTACAAAAGAAATTGAATTAATATAAGAATGCTTTGATCCAATTTCATGGAGTTGTTATGGTTACTGTTTGTGTCTATTGAATGGTATGTTTACAGTTTTCTTATATGCTTTGTTACGCATTTGTTTCAATGCTTTATGTGTATGATTTCATGTTGAATGTATGAATTCTGTGAGAGGAAGAGAATAAGTTCCAATTGATTATCTTCCTGAGAATTCCTACAAGGAGTACAGAGAAGGTCCATAAGGAGAGCGTTGACAAGATTTTGGGTTTTACCTCAGAAAAGATCAGGAGAGATAGAGTTGTTCTTATACCAACAAAAGTGAAAATGTAGCGCATAGTCGTGCAAGGTGTGCGCAGGCCAGATTGAAGTCTTATAATTTTCCAACCAAGTGAGTGGTTGAAGAAATTATGTTGCCAGGTGTGAGTAGAGTTGGAGATATTAAATAATCATAGATTATCGTGAGGGCCGCAAGGAGTGCATGCAAGAATCCCTTAGAATCCTCGAGTTTGCAGCGAAGAATCAAGCTCAGGAGGGATAGAGACTTGGAAATTCTAGAGGATAGATGAGGGTCAAAGTCACCTAGCAGAAACCAAGCTCAGGAGGAAAGATGCCAAGTTATTTGGTGAGGAGTCTTTGAGAGCCTGAATGGACGGTTGAAGTTATTGGAAGGAGAAACACCAATTTTCTGTGGACCATTAGATCTAGTAGATCTGTGGGAAGGATAAGGCCGAGTGTATTTCAACACTCGCAAGATCAGGGGAGATAACAACCATTATATCCCAAGGAGCGTGAGCCGCTGACTGGGTGCTTTGAAATATCGATATTTTGGGAGTCGGGAGTGTGGAGGAAGCTATTTTCGGGAATCACGAGTTGCGAAATCTCGATAGGAGAAGGAAGAATCTGGAGCATTGGATCACAGGAAATCAGGGGCTTCAATCTAGCATAAGCAATCATCACAATTTCACATTTTGGGAGAAGGGGAGAGGGCCACTTCACAAATCTCCAATATGCAAAATCTCGACGTGATCTGGACCGTCAGATCGTGGGAGAATCAGGACTGTTGATTTGTGGTGAGGAATTTCGCGGGTTCGGATATTAGGAAAAGGGAGCAAGTCTACATCGTGAGTTCCTGATACACGAGTCCCAACGTGATCAAAGGTTGGGCCACGATCGCAGTCGAGGGTCACATAAGTGAAGGACTTAGGGGAAGATCTAGGAACTGTTAGCCCATTTCGGGGTTTCGGGAGTCGGAAGAGTCGGGGTGCCTTGCAATGAAAATCCCAACATCGTGAAACTTGGAATGCCTTTTGGGGTTAATTCTATGGTCACAACAATGGTCATGTGGAGTGGAGCTCGCGCCTAGTGCATGTTCATGCAGGCAGAGCATATAAAAGGACCCGTGGTCATTAAGTGTCGAAGGTTCCAGTAGGGACCGAGGAACCATTTCGGCTCGAAAATAGGAAGATCCAAAAGACCGAGAGTTCAAGCAGACCCTCCTGAGGTGGGGGTCTGCGTCAGGTGGTATCAGAGCATACAATTTTTTTTTTCTATAGAGGGAAGACATAGAACAATTGTGATTGAATTCTGCGTGGATAGATTGAAGCAATGTCACCAAGGAGACATCAAGAGAGACCTATGCCCGATCCAGCCATGGAAAGGGAGATGAGAGAAATTCATGCTCGATTGGATGATATGGAGACAACATAGAGGTGAACACCTGATACTGGAGATATCAGTGAGGCTGAAAGTGAGAATGAGGCTGGAGCTAAAGAAGAAGTTGTAGTCGAAGATGCTATAGAGGAATGTCTATTTAAAGTTGTTTCAAGAATATGTTCCAAAGAAAAAATGGACATCCTGATGTATGGAGGCAACTTAGACATTGAGGAGCTACTAGATTGGTTTAGAGCTCTAGATAAATATTTCGACTATGAGGATATCGAAGAAGATAAGAAAGTTAAACACACAGTCACTAGACTAAAAGGGCATGCAACACTGTGGTGGGATGAATTGTAGGCTGACAGGCGTTGCAAAGGAAAACAAAGAATTAAAAGTTGGGATAGGATGGTAGTGAAGATGAAAGCCAAATTTATATCTGAAGATTACCAAATCATTCTCTTTCGAAGAATGCAAAATTTGAGATAGAAAGGGATGACAGTGAAGGAATACACTAAGGAATTTTATAGGTTAAACATTAGAGTTGGTCATCGCGAGAGTGACGATGAAAAAATTTCCAGATACATGAATGACCCGAGATATGAGATTCAGGATGAGATTAGCATGGTACAATCATGAATGTAGAATATGCTTATCATATTACTTCAAAGGCAGAAGTGAAATTGGCCCAAAAGCAAGGTGAAAGGGGCAGAGGTAGAAGTCAGAGCAGAGGCAAATCAGTTTCCCAGGACTGAGTACAGAAGACCAAGGATGAATAAAAGAAACCTCATAACCACCCAGAAAGGGGAGGAAGCTCACAAGGAGGACAATATGTTGATAGGAACACTTTTCCTCGAGCAAGAGAAAGAGGAAGAGGTAGAGGAGGAGAAATAAAGTGTTTTGTCTATGGAAAGATCAGACACAAATATTTTGAATGTCCCAAAAGAAAAATGGATGGAGGAGGAAAATATCACATTTTAGAAGCACAAAGGTGAAATGTTGAAGCAGAAGATGCAGAAGGTGGAATATCCTTAATGATGAGGAAAATTCTCTTGAAGCCAGAGAAAGAGATGGAGAATCCATTCCAGAGGAACAACTTATTTAGAACTTCTTGCAAGACCAAGGATAGGGTATGCAAGGTGATATTTGACAGTGGAAGCATGAATAATCTAGTATCCACAGAAATGGTGGAAAAGATGGAATTGGAGACAATTGCACATCCAAGCCCATACAAGGTTTCGTGGTTGCAAAAAGGACATCAGGTAATAGTCACTAAACAATGTTTAGTTGAATTTAAGATAGGGGGATACAGAGATGAGATCTTATGTGATGTTATTCCCATGGATTTTTGTCATTTTTTGTTGGGGAGGCTGTGGCAATATGACATAAATGTTATTCATGATGGAAGAAAGAACACCTATACCTTGGAGAAGAATGGTAGGACGCATATGTTGCTGCCAATTGAAGACAAGAAGGTGAAAGCAGAAGCAAGAAATACTATACTTCTCATGGGTGGAAAGGAAATTCTAGATGAATTCAAGGAAGATGAATAAATGCAGTTTGTTGTGGTGAGAAAACCTAGAGTCATATTGACTAGTACCTCAATAGATGATCTACCTGAGGAGATTCAGGAACTGTTGGAGAATTTCGCTGATATGGTGGTGGATGATTTACCTTGTTCATTTCCACCCATTATAAGTATAAGCCATCACATAGACCTTATACCAGGAGTGATTTTATCAAACAAAGTAGCGTACAGATTGACGCCCTAGCAGAATGAAGATGTTAAGAAGCAAGTCCAAGATTTGATGGACAAAGGGTTGATTAGAGAAAGATTGAGTCCATGTGTTGTGTCAACAATGTTAAGTCTGAAGAAGTACGGTTGATGGAGGATGTGTACAGACTCGAGGGATATAAACAAAATCACCATCAGGTATAGATTTCCTTTACCTAGGATGGATGAATTGATGGATTGCTTGAGTGGAGAAAAGTTTTTTTCAAAAATTGTTTTGAAAAGTGGATATCATCAGATTAGAATGAGGGAAGGTGATGAATGGAAGACAACATTCAAGATGAATGAAGGACTATATGAATGGCTTGTCATGCCATTTGGTTTGATGAATGTGCCAATTACTTTTATGAGATTGATGAATGAAGTATTGAAAGATTTCATTGGGAGGTTTGTAATTGTATATCTTGATGATATATTGATCTTCAGTAAGACTGAGGAAGAACATTGGAGACATTTAGCTTTAGTGATGTAGAGGTTGTAGCAAGAGAAGCTGCTGATAAATATGAAGAAGTTGTCTTTATGAAGATGAAACTTATTTATTTGGGTTTCGTGATATCATCGAATGAGTTGAAGATGGATCCTGAAAAGGTCAAAGTAATCAAAGAGTGGTCGTCGCCAAGGAATATCTTTGAAGTTAGAAGCTTCCATGGATTATCCAGTTTTTATAAGAAGTTCATTAGGAATTTTAGTGGAATTTGTGCACCAATGATGGACACATTTAAGAAGAGACATAAATCTTTTCATTGGATAGAGGAAGCAGATAAAAGTTTCAAGTTGTTAAAAGAGAAGATAACTGGACAGCTAGTTCTGGTTCTGCCAGATTTTACTAAAACATTTCAAGTGAGATGTGACGCAAGTGGATTTGTGATTGGAGCAGTCTTAAGTCAAGACAATAGACCAGTTGAATACTTCAGTGAGAAGCTGAACAAGACCAAGATGAAATAGTCCTCATATGATAAAGAGTTTTATGCATTCATACAAGCATTGAAGAAATGGAGGCACTACCTAGTTCCAAAAGAGTTTGTTTTGTATAGCGACAACCAGGCCTTGCAGTTTATAACCAGATAGGAAAAATTCAACCAAAGACATGCAAAATGGGTTGAATTTATGCAGAACTTTACTTTTGTTATAAATCACATTTTTGGAAATGCTAACAAGGTTGTTGATGCATTGAGCATAAAATGTTTGATTCTGCAGGAGTTTCGAGTGAAGACCTTAGGTTTTGATAGCCTTAAGGAAATGTAAAGTGATGATTCAGATTTCAAGGACGCTTATGAAACATGTGAGAATCATGTTCTGAGAGAAAGAAGCCAATGGATTGAATCTTTAATTCATGATGGATTGTTATTCAAAGGAAAACAATTTTGTATTCCGAAGAGTTCTATGAGAGAGAACACTTTGAAGGAAAAACATAATGGGGGATTGGATGGACATTTCGGCCATGATAAAAACAGTTTGTATTATTGGCCAGGGATGAGGACGGATGTCAAGAAGTTTGTGAAGATATGTATAATTTTCCAGCACACAAAGGGGAAAAGACAGAATACAGGGTTGTATCAACCATTGCCAATAACAGAGAGGTCATGTGATGCGGTAAGCATGGATTTTGTGTTAGGACTGTCGAGGACACAGAGAGGTTGTGATTCCATATTCGTGGTAGTCAAAAAATTCTCAAAAATGGCACATTTTATTCCATGTCAGAAAACCAGTGATGTAACACACATTACAAACTTGTTTTTCAAAGAAGTTGTTCGACTTCATGGTTTACCCAAGAGTATTATTTCAGACAGAGATACCAAATTTGTTGGTCATTTTTGGAGGACACTATGGAAAATGATGGGAACAAATTTATCTTTTAGCTTAGCATATCACCCTCAGATAGATGGACAGACTGAGGTAGTAAATTGAAGTTTGGGGGACTTATTGAGGAGTTTAGTAGTTTAACATCATAGTCAGTGGGATCAGATTATGCCGCAAGCGGAATTTTCATATAACGACTCACTTAACCGGAGCACAGGACAAACCCCATTCCATATAATGTATGGAATGCAGCCAAGAGGAGTATCTAAGTTGAGAGACTTGGAGCAGATTGAGTTCAGAAGTGCTGGAGCAGAAGATTTCGCAACAAAAATGTAGGAGCTCCACAGTAAGATCAAAGAGCGGTTGCAGAGTTCCAACGCGGAATACAAACATAGAGAATATCATCACAGAAGAGAGATTCAATTCAAAGTGGGAGATTTAGTTTTAGCACATCTAAGGAAGGAAAGGTTCCCAAGGGGAACACATAGCAAGCTGAAGATGAAAAATATAGGGCAGTGTAAGATTTTACAAAAATTTGAGGCAAATTATTATGAGATAGAATTGCCAGATGATGTGGGCATATCACCCATATTCAACGTAGCAAATATGTACCCTTACAAAGAAGATGAAGAGAGAGGATAATAGAATCAGAAAGAAGTTCAGTGGGTCAAACAGATGCTTGTAGCTGAAAATCTGCAGATGGAAAAGATCATTGATCAGAGAGTTAGTAAGAAGACCCAAAAGAAGACATATTTTGAATATTTGGTAAAGTGGAAAGGAAACCCGATTGAGGATGCCAGTTGGGAAAGTGAAGAAGATATCCAGAAACATGGACAGATGGTGCAAGAGTTCATGGACATGATTCCATGAATTTGTTAGCCAGAGGAGTATGATGCAGGAGCATCATAGGCAAGCGCAAGCAGAGGACAGATGGATATGCACCAGCACGCATTTTGAAGACATTTTGAAATTTAAAAGATGAAACATTAATCTAATAGCTGGGAGGATGTAATTTTTCTTAAATGTTTTTGGAATTGTAATGCAGATCTTGAGTGTTGCTCTCATCTGTCAGTTGGAGGCATTTAATGTAATAAATGTAAAGTAGTTGTAGTCTTTAATTCGATAAGATAGCTTAGATTTGTAGGAGGGAAAACTCAAGAAATCTCCCTTGTAGGGATTGTATTATTATTCTCAATTGTATGAGTAGAAGTTGTAGAGAAAGAGAGAGCATAGGAGAATAGAGAATAACAAATATTGTAGAAGTTGTATAAGAAGATAGTTGTTTCTATAGAAACCATGTACAAAAGCACTTGAATTAACAAAGATTGTAGAAGTTGTATAAGAAGATAGTTGTTTCTATAGAAACCATGTACAAAAGCACTTGAATTAATATAAGAATGCTTTGATCCAATTTCATGGTGTTGTTATGGTTACTGTTTGCATCTATTGAATGGTATGTTTACAGTTTTCTTATATGCTCTGTTATGCATTTGTTTCAATGCTTTATGTGTATTATTTCATGTTGAATGTATGGAGTCTGTGAGAGGGAGAGTATAAGTTCCAATTGATTCTCTTCCTAAGAATTCCTGCAAGGAGTGCAAAGAAGGTCTGCAAGGAGTGCGTTGACAAGATTCTGGTTTTTACCTCATAAAAGATCAGGAGAGATAGATTTGTTCTTATACCAACATGAGTGCAAATATAGCACAGAGTCATGCAAGGTGTGTGCAGGCCAGGTTGAAGTCTTAGAATTTTCCAACCAAGTGAGTGGTTGAAGAACTTATGTCGCCAGGAGTGCACAAAGTTGGAGATATCATATAATCAGATATTATCGTGAGGGCTGCAAGGAGTGCGTGCAAGAATCCCTTAGAATCCTTGAGTTTGCAGTGAAGAATTAACCTCAGGAGGGATAGAGAATTGGAAATTCCAAAGGATAGACGAGGTTTGAAGTCACCTCGCAGAAACCAATCTTAGGAGGAAAGACACCAAGTTATTTGTTGAGGATTCTTTGAGAGCCTGAATGGGCAGTTAAAGTTCTCGGAAGGAGAAACAATGATTTTCTGTGGACCGTCAGATCTAGTAGATCTGTGGGAAGGATAAGGCCGAGTTTCTTTCAACACTCGCAAGCTCAGGAGAGATAAAAACCATTAGATACCAAGGAGCATGAGCCACTGATTGGACACTCCGAAATATTAGTATTTCGGGAGTCGGGAGTGTGGAGGAAGCTGTTTTTGGGAATTGAAAGTCACGAAATCCTGATAGGAGAAGGAAGAATCTGGAGAATTGGATCATGGGAAATTAGGGCTGTCAATCTGGCATAAGGAGTCATCATGATTTCACATTTCGGGATAAGGGGAGAGGGACACTTCACAAATCCACAATATGCGAAATCCTGATGCAATGTGGACCGTCAGATCGTGGGAGAATCAGGATCATTGATCTGTGGCAAGGAATTTTGCGGGTTTATATATTAGGAAAAGGGAGCAAGTCTACATCGCGAGTTCCCGACACACGAAGTCCCGAAGTGATCGAAGGTTGGGCCCCAGTCGTAGCTGAGGGTTACATTAGTGAAGGACTTAGGGGAAGAGCTAGGAACTATTATCCCATTTCTGGGTTTCGGCTATCGGAAGAGTCAAGGTGCCTTGCAACAAAAGTCCCAACATTGCGAAACCCGACGCGCCTTTTGGGGTTAAGTCTGTGGTCACACCAGTGGTCACATGGAATGGGAGATCACACCTATTGCATGTTCGCGCGGGCGGAGCATATAAAAGGACTTGTGGTCATTAAGTGTCCAAAGTTCTAGTAGGGACCGAGGATCCATTTCGGCTCAGAAATAGGAAGATCCAAAAGACCGGGAGGTCAAACAGACCCTGCTGAGGTGGGGGTATGCATCACACACACCCACAGTCAGTTAGTTGGATGCAACCTATAATATATAAGTATTCTCATAACCTGTGTAATTGAATTGTAGTTGGATGTCCTATGAATGTCTCAAGGATGTGCATATTTTCTTAATGGTTATACTACATCCCTTTGATTTTTCCTGATTGTGTATCTAATCAAGTAAGGAATTATCTGAGTTTCACACGTAAATGCTTGAGCCCTGTGGTGGCTCAAGTTCAAATAAATGAACTATGAGTTCGTCGACCTTGGGCATAGTTTCACGTGTGCATGTTGACACTCTCAGACGTTATGAGTATCCTAGAGGAAGGAGTCAGTTAAGCTCGGGAGAGGTAGTGCATGTATTCACAGGCTCTCTGTGAGGCAGGCAAAGACCGAGAACCTCTTAATTTATAGAGTTGATGAATGAGTGCACAGGGTGTGCAGAATAATTATTCTAAGTGTTAAGTTCAAGAGAAAGAGCACAAAGCTCTTAAGCCTTTCAAATCTAACAAAGCTCAGGAAGAATAGCGAGATTGAAGTATCGAAAGGGAAGGTTCCTTTGTTTGGAAGACGAACAAACGAGTTCTGTTCGGGAAGAGCCAAGGTCTGTTGTGACCACTGGATGCGAGAAAGAGTGGGGAGTTAACCCCTTGAGTCCTTTAGACTTCACGAGTTCGGCGAATTGAGTGAGTTCTTCATAAGGGAGGTAAAATCCCCGAAGTCCCAAAGTTAATATGGGCCTTAGATTTTAGGATGCTCAAGAGCCATCTCGACCATCAAATCCATGAGGTATTCAATCCGGCATTGATCGCTTCGGGAGAATAGAGGCTTAGTAATTCCAAAACTCCCAAAGAACAAATTAGCGAAGTAATGTGGACCGTGGATCTATGGATCCTTCAAGACCCCTCTCGACCGTTCGATCGAAGGAATGTGGGTATTACATTGAGAGTATGTGGGGACCCATGTGTTGAGTGACGATGATGCCAGGTGTCCCACTCAGAGTGGCACAGACTAGGGTATTAAGAGGCAGTTAGCCGTGAGTTCCTTTGAAACTTTGCGAATTGATGGAGTTCGTATGTACCGTCGATCTAAGAGAGATGATACATGGCAGAAATCCATCAACTTTGGGTGAAATTACTCTGGGAGAAAATGAGTGTGGAGAGGTTGAACCTCCCGAATCTCAAAGAGCCGAAGTGATTTATAGTCGTCAATCTATGGGAGACCCATGTCGACAGATCGTCGACTTCAGGTGAATTCACTCCGAGGGAGAAGGGGATGTGTTGGACCGAAACTTTCGAAGGCTGGAGAGTCAAAGTTCATATGAGTCGTCCAACAACTAAGGACAGGTGTCAATAGATCTTCCACTTCGTAATATAGCCACTTAAGAGGAAAGTGGGGTCACGCAAGTCAAGGACTCCCAAATTCCTAAGTCCCAAAGTAGATCACAATCGTTGATAGGGAAAGACGCGTGGCACTCGATATATAACTCTGGGTACATAGTACTTCGGAGGAGAAAGGCGTTGTAGTGATCGAAACTCTCGAAGCCTGAATAGCCAAAGTGATTCATAGCCATCGATTTGCGAGAGAAACATGTTAACATATCACATACTTAGGAAGTGAGGAGAAAGAAACATGGAGTAGAGGGTCACCCAAAGTGGATCCCCACCGTAAAACAAGAAGGACGCATGGTGCACGATCCTTGACTCTCGAAGAAATTACTTCGGAAGAACATATTGTTGGAATGTTCGGAACACCTGAACGCCGAATTCCTGAAGTAAACCAGGACTGTTGATCGGGAAAGACACATGGCACATGATCCTTAACTCTAGAAGAAAACGTTCTGGGAATAAAAGTTGCAACAACGTCCGAAGCTCCCAAATGTCAAAGTCTCAAAAATAACTTGAGCCATTGATTTAAAATGGATGTGTGGCACTTGATCTAGAACTACGGGTACAGAGTACTTCGGGAGAAAAGGTTGTGTGAGCATCTGGGACTCCCGAACGCCAATGTCCCGGAGTGAATCAGGGCCATCGAAAATCCTTGAGGATACGTGGCGTCAGATTGTGAAGTTTAGAGATTTTCCACTACGGAATATTTGCGAGGTGGTTGTCTTGGCGCTTGTTGTTTTGGCGTCTGGTCATATGCCATGGTCATATGAAAGTAGAGAGGGGTGGAAGAACCCGAGGAACTTGGGAGAGGATATCTGCCAGCTCTGAGTTCGGTTCAGATCATGGATACCGTGGATGGAAAGATATGGAAGAGCAGAATGGAATAGAGACCCCGTATGAGGGTATTGATTCTCTTAAGAAGAACAAAATTTTTACGCCCCACCATGGGTATGTTAGACACATATACCACCTTTTCTGCTTACTTATGAAATTTTCAATTTCAATGTTCATAAGTATTTAGCAGATTCTGGTGCCTCTTCCAACAACATGACTTTTTTTGTTTTCCAAAAGAAAAATGATGTCCCAAAAATAAAAAAAACCAAGATTATCCAGTTAGACAAAACAAATGTTAAAGTGAAAGGGGAACTCAAGGATGTATTAATTAGACTGTCATCTAATCCAAGAGTTCATCAGACTATAGACATAGTTGTGGTAGACATCCCAAAAATTTATGGTTTGCTCCTAAGCAGAGAGTGGTCGACCAAGATCCAAGGTTATTTCACTATTGATTGGTCTCATCTATGGTTTCCCTATAAAGGTAAAGAAAATCAAATCCGGGTTAATAGTGAAGCACACATGAAGCAGACAGTGACATAATTAGAAGGTAAAAACGAACCCATTAGCTTTACTCATTCCATCCTAGGAAATTATTTTTTTGACACTGATTATGGTTGTTACCAAGCTTAGAATTATGAGATACCATATGAACTACAATCATGCCTCCTCCCACGAGAAAATAATGGTGCATGTCTCGTACTTACTAACTTAGGATTTAGTTTGACTAACAAAACTAACGTCCTGGACATATGGACCATGTTCTTTGACAGTTCTAAAAATCAGGATGGAGCCGTCATAAGATGTGTACTGATCGACCCCAGTCAAGGAAAAATGCTCATATCATGTCGATTAGAGTTTGAATTCACCAAAAATACTTTTGAATATGAATCCTTAGTGCAAGGTCTCAAGAAGGCCACTGAACTCGAGGTAAAACATCTGAACTTGTTTGGTGACTCGAAGATTATTATTCGACAGGTAAGAAATACTATTCATTGGTTGTCTCCACATATGAAAGAATATAAACAAGAGCTATGGAATCTTCTTTACTCATTTGATGCATTTAATATTAATTCTATACCTCGTGACCAAAATGTAGATGCTGATATTTTGGCCAATGCAACATTTAGGTTTATGCCTCTTGACGATGGTTTTTTGGTTGAACTAATGTTTAGGCCATCCATACCTGACAACGCCACACGTTGGAGAGTGTTTGAATATGATTCTAAGATTGTCAGCTTCCTTACTAGTTCATACACATTCCAAAACTCAGTGATCTATGATGAAATTCAACAACAAGAGATGCAAGCTTATTGAGAAGAAACTGATAAGATCAAGACAAATTGTGTTCCAAAGAATGTTTTGAGTCTTGAAAATTTATTTGATTTACAATCTAAGTTCATGAGGCCAGCTAATACAAATACCAATATCTCCACAATGATGCATTTCTTGGTCAATTTGGGAACATCTGAACAACCTAAGTATGTCAACCTAGGCATCAGCTGTTCAGATTCAGAAAAACATATGTTCACAAAATTATTCAAGAAGTATCGAGATGTTTTTTCTTGGACATATGATGACTTGAATACTTATGATAAATGAATAATACAACATGTGATTCCCATCAAAGAAGGAATCAAGTCGTTTCAGCAAAATCTCAGGAAGATTCATCTTACTCTCGAACCTATTATACAAAAGGAACTCAAGAAGTTGTTAGATGCCCGAATAATTTTTAAAGTAAGACATTCAACTTGGGTATCTAATATGGTGATCGTGAGGAAAAAGTCGAGAGAAATAAGAATCTATACATATTTCAGAAATCTAAATCACGCTTCTGACAAATATAACTATCTAGTTCCCCCAATGGAAAAAATCCTGCAACTTGTCTCTGGATCTCAACTATTCTCCTTACTAGACATATTTTCGAGATACAACCAGGTTCTTGTGGCAAAACCAGACCGATTAAAGACCACTTTTTGAACTAAATGGGAAACTTATGCTTATAGAAGAATGCCTTTTGGTCTTATGAATGCAGGAGCCACCTTTCAAAGAGAAATGGACATTGATTTCAAATGATTAATAGATCAAAGCATGGTGGTTTACCTTGATGATGTTACAGTTTATTCAAAAGAAAGAGAAGACCACCCAAAACATCTCAAGCAGATTTTCGAGCATTGCAGAAAATACATAATTTCTCTTATTCCCAAGAAAATGGTATTCATCGTTTCAAAAGGAATTTTATTGGGACACGTTGTCTCAAAAGAATGAATTTCGGTGGATCCAGAGAGAACCAAAGCCATTTTACAAATTGCTCCATCACACAGCAAGAGGTCCATGCAAATTTTTTTCGACAGAATCATTTTCGTCAGAATATTCGTTCCAGACTTTGTTGAGATTGTAAAACCTTTACAAAATATGATTAAAAAATATGTACAATTCAAATGGACACCTATGGAAAAGGAAGCATTTGAAAATATTAAAATCCCTATAGCCAATGCACCATCTCTTGGGAGTCCTGATTTTTCAAAAGATTTCCTGCTATATACATTTGCATCTG